>CAUYLG010046063.1:0-84655 GCA_963573385.1 Cacajao melanocephalus | reverse complement strand
ATAGTTTCAGAAGGAATGGTACCAGCTCCTCTTTATACCTCTGGTAGAATTCAACTGTCAATCTGTCTGGTCCTGGGCTTTTTCTGGTTGGTAGGCTATTAACTGCCTCAATTTCAGAACTTGTTATTGGTCTATTCAGGGATTCTACTTCTTCCTGGTTTAGTCTTGGGAGGGTGTATGTGTCCAGGAATTTATCCTTTTCTTCTTGATTTTCTAGTTTATTTGCATAGAGGTGTTTATAGTATTCTCTGATGGTAATTTGTATTTCTGTGGGATCAGTGATGATAACCCCTTTATCATTTTTCATTGTATCTATTTGATTCTTCTCTCTTTTCTTCTTTGTTGGTCTGGCTAGCAGTCTATTTTGTTAATCTTTTCTAAAAAACAGCTCCTGAATTCATTAATTTTTTGAAGGGCTTTTCCTGTCTCTATCTCCTTCAGTTCTGCTCTTAGTTATTTATTGTCTACTGCTAGTTTTTTAATTTGTTTGCTCTTGCTTCTCTAGTTCTTTTAATTGCAACGTTAGGGTGTTGTTTTTAGATCTTTCCCGCTTTCTCCTATGGGCATTTAGTGTTATAAATTTCTGCTTTAGCTGTTTCTCAGAGATTCTGGTACATTGTGTCTTTGTTCTCATTGGTTTCGAAGAACTTATTTATTTCTGCCTTAATTTTGTTATTTACCCAGTAGTCATTCAGGAGCACATTGTTCAGTTTCCATGTAGTTGTGCAGTTTTGAGTGAGTTTCTTAATCCTGAGTTCTGATTTGATTGTCGTATGGTCTGAGATTATTTGTTATTGTTTCTGTTCTTTTGCATTTGCTGAGGAGTGTTTTACTTCCAATTATGTGGTCAGTTTTAGAGTAACTGCGATATGGTGCTGAGAAGAATGTATATTCTGTGGATTTGGAGTGGAGAGTTCTGTAGATGTCTATTAGGTTTGCCTGGTCCAGAGCTGGATTTCAGTCCTGAATATCTTCGTTAATTTTCTGTCTCATTGGTCTGTCTAATATTGACAGTGGCGTTTTAAACTATCCCACTATTATTCTGTGGGAGTCTAAATCTCTTTGTAGGTCTCTAAGAACTTGCTTTATGAATCTGAGTGTTCCTGTATTGGGTGCATATATGTTTAGGATTGTTAGCTCTTATTGTTGCGTTGATCCCCTTACTATTATGTAATGCCTTTCATTGTTTAAAATTAAGGTTAATGTTGTTTTGTGTGAATTTGATCCTGTCATTATGATGCTAGCTGGTTATTTTGCCCATTAGTTGATGCAGTTTCTTCATCTCGTCAATGGTCTTTACAATTTGATATGCTTTTGCAGTGGCTGGTACCAGTTTTTCCTTTCCGTATGTGGTACTTCCTTCAGGAGCTCTTGTAAAGCAGGCCTGGTAGTGACAAAATCTCTCAGCATTTGCTTGTCTGTAAAGGATTTTATTTCTCTTTCGATTATGAAACTTAGTTTGGTTGGATATGAAATTTTGGATTGAAAACTTTTTTCGTTAAGAATGTTGAATATTGGCCCCCACTATCTTCTGGCCTTTAGGATTTCTGCAGAGAGATTCGTTGTTAGTCTCATGGGCATCCCTTTGTGGGTAACTCAACCCTTCTTTCTGGCTGCCCTTTACATTTTTTCCTTCATTTCAACCTTGGTGAATCTGACAATTATGTGTCTTGGGATTGCTCTTCTCAAGGAGTATCTTTGTGGGGTTCTCTGTATTTCCTGAATTTGAACATTGGCCTGTCTTGCTAGATTGGGAAAGTTCTCCTGGATAATATCCTGAAGAGTGTTTTCCAACTTCGTTCCATTCTCCCCATCACTTTTAGGTACACCAATTAAATGTAGATTTGGTCTTTTCACGTAGTCCCATATTTCTTGGAGGCTTTGTTCATTCCTTTTCATTCTTTTTTCTCTAGTCTTGTCTTCTTGCTCTATTTCATTAAGTCGATCTTCAATCTATGATATTTTTTCTTCCACTTGATTGATTTCGCTCTTGACACTTATGTATGCTTCATGAGGTTCTCATGCTATATTTTTCAGCTCCTTCAGGTCATTTATGTTCCTCTCTAAACTGGTTATTCTAGTCAGTAATTCCTCTAACCCTTTTTCAAGGTTCTTAGCTTCCTTGCCTTGGAAAATGCTCCTTTAGCTTGGAGGAGTTTGTTATTACCCACCTTCTGAAGCCTACTTCTGTCAATTTGTCAAACTCATTCTCCATCCAGTTTTGTTCCCTTGCTCACCAGGAGTTGTGATCCTTTGGAGGAGAAGAAGGCATTCCGGTTTTTGGAATTTTCAGCCTTTTTATGCTGTTTTTTCCTCATCTTCATGGACTTATCTACCTTTGGTCTTTGATGATCTTTGGATGGGATTTCTGGGATGTCCTTTTTGTTGATGTTGATGCTATTCCTTTCTGTATGTTAGTTTTCCTTCTAACAGTTAGGCCCTTCTGCTGCAGGTCTGCTATTTGCTGGAGGTCCACTCCAGATCCTGTTTGCCTGAGTATCAGCAGCAGAGGCTGCAGAACAGCAAAGATTGCTGCCTGTTCCTTCCTCTGAAAGCTTCATCCCAGAGGAGCACCCGCTAGAGCATCAGCTGGAGCTCTCCTGTAGGAGGTGTCCATCGACCCTGCTGGGAGGTGTCTCCCACTCAGGAGGCACGGGGGGTCAGGGATCCACTTGAGGAGGCAGTCTGTCCCTTAGCATAGCTTGAGTACTGTGCTGGGAGATTCACCGCTGTCTGCAGAGCCAGCAGGCAGGGACATTTAAGTCTGCTGAAGCTGCGCCCACAGCTGCCCCTTCCCCTAGGTGTTCTGTCCCAGGGAGATGGGAGTTTTATCTATAAGCCCCTGACTGGGGTTGCTGCCTTTCTTTCAGAGATCCCCTGCCCAGAGAGGAGGAATCTAGAGAGGCAGTCTGGCTACAACTACTTTGTGGAGCTCTGGTGGGCTTCGCCCAGTTGGAACCTCCAGGTGGCTTTGTTTACACTGTAAGGGGAAAACCACCTTCTCAAACCTCAGTAATGGTGGACGCCCCTCCCTCCACCAAGCTTGAGGGTCCCAGGTCAACTTCAGACTGCTGTGCTGGCAGCAAGAATTTCAAGCCAGTGGATCTTAGCTTGCTGAGCTCTATGGGGGTGGGTTCCACAGAGCTAGACCACTTGGCTTCCTGGCTTCAGCTCCCTTTTCAGGGGATAACAGTTATGTCTTGCTGTCATTCCAGCCACCACTGTGGTATGAAAAAAAAAAAGCTACTGCAGATAGCTTGGTGTCTGCCCAAATGGCTGCCCAGTTTTGTGCTTGATACTCAGAGCCCTGGTAGTGTAGGCACCCAAGGGAATCTCCTGTTCTGCCGGTTGTGAAGACTATGACAAAAGCATAGTATCTGAGCCCAATAGCACCATTCCTCGCAGCATAGTCCCTCATGGCTTCCCTTGGCTAGGGGAGGGAGTTCCCCTACCCCTTGCATTTCCTGGGTGAGGCAAAATGCCACCCTGCTTTGGCTCACCCTCTGTGGGCTGCACCCACTGTCTAACCAGTCCCAGATGAGCCAGGTGCCTCAGTTGGAAATGCAGAAATCACCCGCCTCCTGCATTGATCTCACTGGGAGCTGCAGACCGGAGCTGTTTCTATTTGGCCATCTTGCCAGCCACCAACAGGAGCAATAGATTTTAGGTCAAAAGGCCAGACATAGTTCTCACTTCAATTCCACCACCAACTCCATTAACATCTTTTTAAGATCCTTTTTTAGAAATGATAGGAGCCAACTCATATCAGTTTAGGAACATGAATAGAAATTTACTAAAATATATAGTAGAGGTGATATTTCTTAACATGTAAATATTACCGTTTTTCTCTCAAAACTCCTTTTCCCTCCATACCCCTCTCCCAAGTTTCCACATTTTTTTGCTGGACAATGAAGATAATGAGAAGAAAGATCAGGAGAGGAACAATAGGAAAAAAACAAAGTGGGAACAGCGCTACATAAATCTATGCCTGTTAGAGTGGAAGGGAGAATTTTTTTAATGTATCCCCTGAGTAGTTCCAAAGTAGGAATGGGGAACTAGGAATCAGATGAAAGTGGTTTTTAAACAAATATTCCTAGAGGTTATGAATTGATACTTGAGAAACCCAAGAAAGATTGGAATCTCTTTTAGATTACTTTTTTTAATGCTTCTTTATGATTCTTAAAGACCCTGGATCAAGTGGGAGCCCTACTTCCATCGAAGTTATTATCAATAAGCATTTAACTTCATTTTCAAGCACTATATTTCAACAAAATTTTAAAATGCCTTGTGTAGTCTATCTAATGTGTACTCCAAGCTCTCTCACAGATGCTGTGACAGGACTCTACAGCAGTCCTCTTTCCTCCCTGGCTTCTCTCTTGCTTCTCTCTGTCTGTCTCTCTCTCTCCCCTCCTTCTTTCTCCTCTTCCTTTTTTTTCTCCTCTTCCCCCTTTTTCTCCTCTTCCCTTTCCTCCTCTTTCTACAGCTTGCTAATTATAATAGGTAGAAGATAAACATTTCAGAGTCCTGTGGGGCACACAGTTTGGGTTTTGGTCACACTTCTAAATTCTTATAGAAGGTCCTCTGACCCAATTTGAGGCAGATATCCACTTTGAGTCCAATCGTTTATGAGAGAGGAGCTCATCTCTGAATCTTTCAATCATCCAGAGCAAGCTGTTGCTTTTGTTCCATGTTTTTATTTGCTTAGCTCTAAAACGAGGATAACAGTAATTATAATATCTAGCCCTAGCAGAGGATCGTTGTGATGTTTTTAAATGAGTAAATATAGATAAAATTGATTTGGAAATAATAAAGTTCTTTTTAAATGCATTATTTATATTACTGTATTCAAAAGCAATATGTTTGTTATTTATAATAATAAGTAATAGCATGTTGACTCCAACCCTGCATCTTCTCTCAAACAACCGTTTTGATTTAAAGCCAGTGTGACTGCTTTGGGGCTCAGGTGATTGCATTGCAACTCAAAGGGACTTTTTCTTTCTTAGAGCAATGTTTGTTACCCTTCAGAGTCACAACATTCTCTGAGTCAATGATGAAAACTAGGGGACTCTTCCCACAGAAACATTCACACATTCCAATACACATTTTGCACATGATTTCAGGGGCTCGATAAACTCACTGAAGCCTGTACAGGTAACAAGTAAAGAACCTCTTCTCTAGCTCAAGACACAGAGAATCCCCAGAGGCTTAGTAACTTCAGCTCTTCTCTCTATTAAGAGAAGAAAGGGAAAAGTCACTTTCAATAGAATTCACTGTCTTGAATGAATGAGAGCAGAAAATCAGAGGCATGAGTAGAGAAGAAAAAAGGGGGAAAAAGCCTACATCCTCTTAGAAGGTTACAAATTTCATTTTTATCTCTCCAAAGATCATTTGTTTTTCAATTTGTCAAACAGTAAGCATTCTTCCTCATGTCATGCTGGAATGAGAGTTAATGTATTTCTGACTTGTTTATTTCCTTTGGCAAAAATGGCTTTTTAAAAATTCATGGTGGTAACACTATCCAATATGATAATCCATTCATTATTAGTTTCTACTATAAAACAACAAAAATATGAACATGAGGTTATATAGTATTTACAATCAGATACACACACACACACACACACACACACACACACACACACAAAAGGAGATGTCAGCATGTCCCCTCAACTTGCATTTAAATATGACTAATTTAAATCAGTTTAGACAGTATTCTACTTAAACTAGAAATGTGATTATTTATTCTACTAATTTTGCGACCTACTCATAAAGTAAATTGATAAATTTCGTTAGCATAAACATGCAATCTAGAAAATTTGGGCCAAAGTCACTATTTATAAATCATATGGAAATCTAGCTAGCATCTAGTCTTCCAATATAACGCATACATTGAGATCATCCTTGATATGAATTAAGCTGCACACGGCTTTGGGCTTTCTTCAGTGCCCTACAGCAGTCCTTTGCTGACTTGTACACATTTGCCCTCACTACACCAGAATTAAAATCCTACTTATGGCTTTTACTAGCTGCAAGAACTTTAACAAGTTACTTGGCTTCTCTGGGCCTCAATTTTCTTTTCTATAGAGTGAAGTGTTGTTGTAACAGCTAGACAGGAAAATGTGTGTGCCCCATACAATGCCAAACACATATTAAGTACTCAACAAATGATGAATTGTTAATGCTAAAATAGTTTACAAAAGACAATGGATGAATTTCCCAATTGTTCTCCCGTGCAGTGGACCTCACCCTACACTCAAAAGACACACACACAAGGATATTCCAGTTCCATAAAATTTAAAAATTCATGTTAATATTAAAAATTAGTTAAGTATGGTGCTGAAAGAAATAGTTATTGAATATTCACACTTTCCTACCTTATCTCAGCAGTAGCTCTTACGATCCAGAAGCTAAGCTTACTACCCAAATGTATCTTCTTCAATATTTTTCTAAACATTTTAGTTATTTACTACAGTTTCAAACATTTTATCTTTCTGTACATAATTCAAATATACTTTAAAACTCCATATTGAGGGGCCAGGCACAGTGGCTTATACCTGTAATCCCAGCACTTTGGGATGCCAAGGCAGGAGGATTGCTTGAAGCCAGGAGTTTGAGACCAAACTGGCCAACATGGAGATACCCCGTCTCTACCAAAAACACAAAAATTAGCTGGCCATGGTGGTCCGCACCTGTAGTCCTAGCTACTCAGGAGGCTGAGGCAAGGGAATCACCTGAGCCCAGGATGCTGAGGTTGCAGTAAGCCGAGATCGCGCCACTATATTCCAACCTGGGTGACAGAGCAAGACTCTGTCTCAAAAAAATAAATAAATAAATAAATAAATAAATAACCTTTGTAGTGAGATTACCAAGATAGGGGTCACTTACTGATTTATTTTAAAAATAAATACTAGAAGCTGTATTTGAAAAACTAAACATAATAGATATTTTCTGGTGTTTTTAATGATTGTTTTTGTCCACCTGGCATGTGACTCCCCATCTAGGTCTGTGTGGGAGGCACTTCCCATTCTAGAAGCCTTGGCCAGATGGCTGCTTTCTCAAATGCCCCTGCAGCTCGGGAAAGAGCTCATGAAGAAGGTTGCGTCAATCAGATGCCCCATCACAGATTTTGAATCAGACATTTATGACACGAAGAAGGGGTTGAGGAATAATCTGTTTGGCAGCAGCCCCCAGCCTCCAGGAGAGGTGCAGACAGAAGGGACATCCAGAGTTCATCTGACAACAGTGGTGTTCCTGACAGACTGATTCTGGGGCATAATCCTTATCTGTGGTCCTGTGTGATGTCTATTGTGCAAGCCTGACTTTCTACCCATCACAATTCAATTAGGCACTGATTGCCTTGAGTCAATTCCTTTTCTGCTTAAATCAGCCAGAGTCAGTTTCTATTTTTTGCAAACAAGAACCCTGATTGATATGCCAAAGTTAAATTTAGAAATGAAATCTTGAATGGCATTTTTATAATAGGTATGCTGAAGAACAGTGGAATTTTCCCAAAGATTACAGTATCGAATTCCTGCTCATTAAATCATTCAACTTAAAAATTAAGTGCCTATCCAACTCAATGCCCACTTCTCTGCTTTGATTCTGCATTATTTAGGAATAGTTGCGGTTAACAGTGGGGGCGAGTGGAGAATAATTTAAACATGCAAGGGTTTCTTCTCTCATATTAAAGAAGTCCAAATGTAGGCAATTCATTGAATTATCAGAGACCCAGCTCCTTCTGTCATGTTTTCCCACTGTATTGGATTTGGATGGCATGCTCTAAGTTACATCACAGCCCAAAATGGCTGCTAGTCATCACATGCCACATTCCAAGCAGTAGGAAAGAGAAAGATGGGAAGGGCAAAAGTAGGACTCCTCCCAGGTGAATCACTTCCATTGAAGAAACTTGCCCAGAAACATGATGTCGAGCACCTGGTCATATGGCCACAAGCGTGGCTGGAAATGAAGACTAGAGAGCAAAGTCTAGGAAAAATGTGAGGCTCTGCTTCAGATGAAAAGGGAAGATGGATGTTAAGAAGGCAACTAGTGTCTCTTCCACGCCTTCACACACAGCAACACTTGTCAGAAAAGGAGAGTAGTTGATATTCAGGCTCCTCACACTTACTTCACTCAGTATTCAACCGCCTCCACTCCCCTGAAACTATTCTTGTCAAAGTCAGCAACTTCCAAATTGCCACGTTTATGAAATGCTTCCATCTTCATGTTTTTGCTTCTGAGCAGCACATGGCACCCTTTACCAGCCCTTCCCTTTTGAGATCTTCCTCCTTTTGGCCTACTACTCACATTCTCCTGGTTTCCCTGCAACTTCTTGCCTATTCCTTCTGTCTTCTTTGCCAATTGCTCCTTCTCTGCTCTCTTCTTTGACAACAGACTCCCTCCAAGTGAACATACACAATCTGCAGCTTTAAATATCATCTACATTCTAATGACTCCCAAAGGCATATCACCAGCCTGACCTCTCCTGTGAGTTACATAGCTATGTTTACAAATGTCTACTTAACACTTACACTTTGCATCTCAAATGCAGGCTGTTCAAAATGACACTCTCGATTTCTAAATAAAATAAGAACAATAAGGAACTGCTACTCAGATTTCTCTCACTCTGTAAATGAATAACCATCCACACAGAGTTGCTCAAGCCTTAACACCAGCAGTCTTGGCTCTGGTTCTTCTTCCACCCTCAGACATTCAATTCACAAGAAGAATGCTGTTAATTCCACTTCTAAAACACATTCCAAATCTGCCCACTTCTCTCTACCTCCACTGCTGCTACCCTGGTGCAAAGTTCCAAACCAACACCATTGTTCACCTGGACTGCAGAACTAACAGCCTGTGATGAATCCAATGTTCATGTTTCCCCCAAACTCTTATGTTGAAATCCTGTCCCCAAGGTGATGGTATTAGGAGGTGGGTCCTTTGAGGGGTGATTAGGTAATGGGGCAGAGCCCTCAGGAATGAGATGAGTGTCCTCATCAAAGAGGCCCCAGAGAGCTCATTCACCTCTTTTACGATGTGAGGACCCAGCAAGAAGGCAGCATCTATGAACCAGGAAACAGGCCCTCACCAGATGCCAACCCTGACAGCACCTTGATCTTGGACTTTCCATCATTCAGAACTATGAGAAATAAGCTTCTGTTGTTTATCAGTCATGTGGTCTGTGGTATTTTGTCACAGCAGCTCCTACGAACTAAGATACCACCTAACTAACTGATTTACCAGCTTTCACACTCCCCTGCCCCATCTTTTAAAATATAAGCCAACAGAAGACCCTTCACTGGCTTCCAGTTTTGCTGAGAATCAAATCAAATGGCTAGCAAGGCTCTTTGAGATGTAGACCCTGCCTACTTCTTGGTCTTCAGCTTATACCTCCCTCTGCACCTCTGGCTACACTTCAGCTACACTGGGCTTCTTTCTCTTCCTTCTACACATCAGGCTCATTTTTGTTTCAGATTTCTTGCATTTGCCATTCTTTCCATCTATAGCATTGTTCCTTCCAGAGCGTCATGTAGTTGGTCTTTTTTTGCCGTTTATGTTTGTCAGATGTCACAGCCTCTGAGAGACTCCCCTTGCCACCTCATCACCTCATCTGACATGGTACACCATTCACCCAGACTCACCCTTTTGCTCCACATGCCTTTTGCTTCTTGTTAATATCCCTTACCTTTTATTGTTTTTCTGCAGATTAAAATGTAGGCTCCATACAGCATAGAGCTTATCTGTCTAGTTTTCACTATATCACTATATCCTCAGCTGTGTCCGGGATAACTATCTGTTAGCTGAATACACGCATGCTTACAAGAAGAACTGGGCAGAAACACTGTATGAAACAGCAGGAGGAAATGGAGAGACTCTGAAATATAGAGGCTTCACATTAAGTCCTATGAAAGCGACTTTTACCAAAGCCATGCCAAGCAGTTGTAAATAAAGGAGAAATTAAATCGTGTCTAGTGTGACACATAAGATAGTTCCAAGCATCAGGAAAGGCAGAAAATGGGAAAATGAGTAATTAGGTCAGAAGCAAAGCAGGTACAGAACAGGCTAGGGTGGATTCTGGAGGAAGCACTATAGCAGGTGGCTAAAAATCAAGCCATGAACAGCCCAAGTCTATCAAAGTTTCCCTATTATGTGAATTCTGGGATGTGGGGCAGGACTGGCTAACTTCCTGTAGGAACTAGGGAGGAGTTTAAACTCAGGAAGAAACTATCCCAGGACAGAGAAGACATTTGTACCTTGGGCAGATGGTATCATTTAGACAGTATGGGTCATGTGAAAATGGATGTAGGGAAACTGTTAAGTGATCCCTGTTGCTGCCCTGAAAATATTACTGCTCTGTCTCTTTTCCCAAAACAAACAAGAGCACAAGCACTTGTGCACCAGAGTAATCAGTATTGCACACGGCAAGTCTAATATCAATGATCGGTGTAGTCCTACACTGCGGTTTCTCCCTTTCCATATTTATAAATCCTTTCATTTACAATAAAAAACTTGGGTTTCTGATATGGTCTGGCTGTGTCGCCCCCAAAATCTCAACTTGAATTGTATCTCCCAGAATTCCCACATGTTGTGGGAGGGACTCTGGGGGAGGGAATTGAATCATTGGGGTCAGTTTTTCACATGCTGTTGTCGTGATAGTGAGTAAGTCTCATGAGATCTGACGGGTTTATCAGGGGTTTCTGCTTTTGCTTCTTCTTCATTTTTCTCTTGCTGCTGCCATGTAAGAAGTGCCTTTCACCTTCCACTATGATTCTGAAGCCTCCCCAGCCACGTGGAACTGTAAGTCCAATCAAACTTCTTTTTGATCCCAGTTTCAGGTATGTCTTTACCAGCAGTGTGAAAACAAACTAATACACCTACCATTATTCTCAATATATTTTTCTATTTGCTTATGCCTAGAGGACATAGGAAATTATTTTAGAATTGCTAAGCCATACCACTAAGACAACAATCATCTATACTTTTTTAAATGAAGCAACTGCAGTTCAGAATGGCTTACATGATTTGTTTGAAGGGCTTGTAAATGGCAAAGCTAAAATTTTACTTCTGTTTTTTTGACTCTTCCTTCTATGCTCTTCCCACCATTTCAGTTTTTTCAAGACACGAAACAAAATAATAACTATAAATATTTTATCATTTCTTTTTAATTTATCAATCCCACACTCTGGAACAGTACTCAAGGTGTCAGAAACATTAGGGAGTGTGGATGGTGCCAGTTTTTACTAGACTTTTGTGGGCAAATTCTACACTTTTCATGAGGCAAACATTATAATACAGAAGAGGTTTTTAAAATAAGTTATGGCTTTTGCTGCTTTGTCTTTGAAAAACTAGCCAATGAGGTTAGTGAATTAATTCTAATGAGGCAGATACACATTATTGTGAGCTTATTCTGATGCCTGCAAGCCTTTTCTCCACCTTGCACCCACTCACACTCCAGAGAAGCAGGTTAGGTAGTGAGGATAGAAATTATCCTGCTTCTCCAGATGGGGAGGGTGTTACTTTGCTAGAGAATCATAAGGTTAAGAGTCCAATATTTGAGATATGGCATACGAAAATCTTAAATAATGAAAGATTACAATTGCACTGTATTATCAATTTGTGTACCCTACTCACCTCTGAGTGGCTGCTGGATGTGACATCCATGGCAGAGCCCAGGTATCACTAGGCAGGTCTAGGCCTCAGAGTATAAACAGGCTGAAAATGGAAGCACAGTTGTGTTTTTCTTTGAGCAAGAACACCTAGATAAGAAAGATAAGCATTGCAATAATCATGTGTACAGTAATTATAGATGTACTAACAGAGCTTGAGAATTATATGCCTCAAGATCTACTATCATTTGGGCTTTGAAGCAACCATTATGCCATGATGGTGAAGCTATAATTAGAAAATAAGTCATACCAACACATTTTTGCAAACTAAGTGAAAAATCCTACCCTTCTCCTCTATAGAAGGAGTGAGAGGATTTTAGCCACAATTTTTAAAATTAAGATGTGTTAGCAATAAGAAACCCTATGTTTCATTTTGTGTGCCCCTGGAGTATGGTTCTGCTGACTATCCCTTCCTGGGACTGCCTGATGCCACCAGGAAGAGGATGCAATGGACAGGAGATAAACGGGAGAAGTCAATAAGTTGCCATGCATTCCCATTTCTAAAGAATGTCATTGACCTTGAGGTCTTATTTTTCAAAAGAGTTAAGTGGACCCTCAGTGAATAAAGCTTTTGCCCAAAGAATCCACAGGGGAAGAAAAATAGAATAGTATGGTCTGCTGTGGGTGGTGGGATGTGATATGGTTGGTGGAATATTGTCTCCCAGATCAGTGTATCTCCCTACCCCATCTTCAAAAGGCATCAGGACATGGTGGCTTGAGAGCTGGAGGCTCAGGGATTCACTGGCTCCATCTCAGTCTGAAAAAAAAGCATATGTGGTAAGCTCCAACTCGGCATCTCAGGGCATCGAGAAGATGATGAGTGCTTACGTCTCATCCTCTTAGCACAGCTGGCAAGTGTCTAGCTCTCTGAAGCTAGCCTAGATTTTGCTGCCTGGAATTGGTTTAAAAGTAGCTCCTGCCAAATGGTGCAAACAATGCAAATATCCATTGAAAAATGAATGAATAAACAAAATGTGGCGCATACATACAATGGAATGTTATTCAGTCTTAAAAGGGAATGAAATTCTGACACATGCTACAAGATGGATGGATTTAGAAGACATTATGCTAAGTGAAATAAGCCAGTCAAAAAAGGGCAAATTCAATATTTGATTCCACTTACATAAGATATGAAGAGTAGTCAAATTTATAGAGATGGAAAGTAGAAAGGTGGTTCCCAGGGGCTGGGTAGAGGGGAGTGGGGAGTTACTGTTAATGGGTATGGAGTTCAGTGTGGAATGATGAAAAAGTTCTGGAGATGAATGGTGGTGACAGCTACACAACAGTGTGACTACACTTGATGCCACTGAACTGTACACTTAAAAATGGTTAAAATGATAAAGTTCATGTCATGCATATTTTACCATAATTTTTTAAAGTAGCTCGTATAGTTTATAGGTTGTAATTGTTAAATTTGAAATCTGTTCCATCACTACATTTTCTTGTCGATTTATCAAATTGGTATTCAAAGTAAAATGCTAATGGATCATGAAACAAGAGTTCTTTGGGCCATCTTGCTGTTTTCACCACAGACATACAGTCCTCAACCTCCCTTTTATAAAAATCGTCCCTCTGGCTCCTTAATCAAATTGAATGTCCTTAGCCCTTCTAAAATAAACCTACCAAGCTCACTTTGGGCAGCTGTTCTTCTAAGTGAGATGTGCACTATTTCAATGGGTCAGAAAACAGGATGATGCCACCTTTAGGTTTCTACCTTATAAGATTAATAAGCCCCTTTTCTGGAAGTTTTAGGGTCAGGTTAACCCTACCTATTCCACAAATTCTTCCCATAACTTTCCTACCAGAACTAGTCTTTCCTTCTCTTTTACCCACTTCTCACTTGGTGTCTTAGTCCATTTTCTGCTGCTGTAACAGAATACCAGGGACTAGGTAATTTATAAACAATAGAAATTAATTTGTCTCGTGATTCTAAAGGCTCCAAGTCCAAGAGCCTGGTGATGGCCTCTGATGAGGACCTTCCTGCTGCATTATCCCATGGCAGAAGATAGACGGTGGAGGGCAAGTGAGCAGAGCACACAAGACAGAGGAAACCTGGCTGAACTCATCCTTTTATCAGGAGCCCACTCCCTCAATAATTCACTCATTCCTGTAATAAGAGCATTAATCCATTCATGAAGACAGAGCCCTCATGACCTAATCAGCTCTTAAAGGTCCCACCTCTTAATGCCATCATAATTGCAATTAAATTTCAATATGAGTTTTGAGGGAGGCATTCAAACTGTAGCAGTATGTAATTCTGTTGTAATACCTCCTAAGGAACTTAAGTGTTTATCACTGGATTGGAAGCACACCAACAGTCAAGTTGCACTCTCTGATACTGGAACAAGTAGCCCACTTTTGACCTTCAAAAACAGCAATTTCAGGTAATTCAACTAACTACTATTGCATTTATTACTGCATCACAAATAATTATTTATTATTCATCTTTGTGTCCTCCATAGCCCTATTCACAATATTTTTCAGTAGTAGCTGCTCAGAGAACAATGCATGAGAATTCCACATGAATGACGCACTACACAAAGCAATACGATGAGTTTCAGGGAATGAATAGAAATCCTTAGAGAGGAAGGGGAGGTGAGTACTAATTACCAGGTACATTTTTAAGCTGGAGAAGACAGGGGAGCCTTTGCGCTTTGCATACGTAAATTTAATCTTTACAACTCTCTGCTATTACTTTCTCCCTTTGGCCTATTAGGAACTGAAGCTTAGAGAAGTCTGAAAACTTGCCCAAGTCATGTGGCTAATATGGGATCCATTTGCTTGTTATACTCTAAACTCTCACTCTACATCATGCCAGGAAGCCATTTTAGATGATGAAAAAATATTTTGTCTCTTTGGAATAACATTTGTGACTGAGCAATGGCAATCAGGTGATCATCAGTAGATACATCAACACTCCTCTCATCATGGACTGAAAACATTGTATTTTTGCTAGGCTAGGCTGGGAGAAGAACTGTACATCTGACTGTTGCTGTCCCACGTGTGAATACAAATGGGTGTGTTAGACTCCTTATATGCACACCCCAGACTTGCTTGGCTACACCTGTTTGTTCAATAAAGAATCCTGGTCACTGTGTTCATTTCCCAACTCCCCAAGCTATCCTATATTTGCCTTGAGGGAAGGCCAGGCTTGGACATAATGTCCATTACACCCTTAATGACAGGACCTACATCAACCCTGGGACCCATGGCTAATCTGCCTAGAGCCACAGAAGTTTTGCCTCTGGTGAAGTATAGTACCACCAGGCATGGAATCTGGCTTCCCCAAGGAGGCCGTGTAATTCAGCTAGCACGTGTTACAGGAGGAGTTGGAAATAATTCATTCAAGATAATTTTTTTTTCTGAGATGGAGTCTCACTCTGTTGTCCAGGCTGGAGTGCAATCGTGTGATCTTGGCTCACAACACCCACCACCTCTTGGGTTCAAGCAATTCTCATGCCTTAGCTTCCTGAGTAGCTGGGATTACAGGGGCCTACCACCAAATCTGGCTATTTTGTATCAGGCACTGTTCTAGAACCTGGGGAATCCATGGTAAACCAAAGTTCCTATTCTCAGGAAGCTCACATTCTCTTGGGGAACGTCAGGTTGTCTAGCTGGGAGCATGTACCCTTAAACTTTGCAGCATATTGCAAATTCTAGTGACCACCTAATATATACATTTTAAAATTTTCGTTGCAATATTTGATAAGAAAAGATAAACTGAATATATACAATGATCAGTTATAACAAAAATGACCCAAAACACTGCATCTCTAAGAGTTCCAGTATTATCCTAAATAACATTAGAGGGTGTACTGGGCATGATTCAGTGTAGCAAAGAAAAACCACTGCTCGTATTTCGTTGTTAATAAAATCCCTGACAGGGGTTGGTCTCTAGAAATGAATCCTAGATCTACTCCTAGATCTCATTACTCCTCTGAGGCTACCACAGGAGAAATTGGGTTCAAGAACACGTGGTCATAGCTGTGGTGAAGAAATTAGGAAGTGGGAATCAAGAAGCTGAACATGGCCTTCAGCTTCCTCTCCACGGGAGCAGGAGAATAGACACAATAACATTGCTACCAGAAAACTTCACAGTTCATGACGTTGTCTGCCAATGAAATCAGGCAAAAGTCAAGAAAATAACCTCCACTTCACTTTTGCATCCCAGATCTCACGTATACCAAATCGGAAAAATCTGTCTCGGAAAATGAAATCTTCACCTTTCCAAACTTTAAAGTAGAGAAAAACATACTAGAAGAATGATGAAATACAAATGGAATTAGCCAGTCCACAGTATCTACCACATAGAATAAAAGACTGAGGTTACCACGCTGAGGGACCACTACGGAGCTACTAGTCAGGTCACATCTCCAGTTCAGTGCCCGGTACAACATCTGACACATATTAGATGCTCAACAAATATTTAATAGATAAAGGAATGAATCAATGAATAAATGCATTGTAGATATCACAAGATGAACCATAATAGCTTTTTTCTTTTATTCCTTTTAAAAAATATATTCTTAAATGACACAGTGATGGTTGGTTGTTCACTCCTTTCAGATACAAACTGTAATATTCTTGACTTTCCCATTTTTCTTTTTAATCTAAGGAACTTTTAGAAAACTCAGGAACTAAAATAATTTTTTTTTAAAAAGGAAGGAAGCTAGATTTTTCTCCTTCCTCTTGTTGGACAATGAATTTCCCTTTTGAACTTTCATGGTGGTTGTTGATAAATGTTTCCTCCAAGGAGAAGTCTTCCAATTTTGTTTATTTTTAGAAACTGAAGGCTCCATACAGAGAAAGCTCTTGAAAACTGGAATCGTAAAAGGGAAGCACTAAGAAGTGTCTCTTTTTTTAAGCCCAGAATAGCAGCACCTTTGAGTAGGATATAAAAGAATAGCCCTGTAATGGATCAATCTTATTCTGTTTGTTCTGACCAACATATTATACAGCATTTTTCAAGACTACATTTCACTCTCTTTCCCCATGGCAGACAGATAACCAAATTCATTTACCTTTAACAAAATATTATCTACATGTTTTCTTTGCTTAAATTGGAACTAATTAGGATTAGTATTAAGTTATAGAAATTGTTATTACAGAATATTAGAACCAAAAGTAATTTCAAGAGTATTACCTTTTTACCCTCTTGTTTTTGGGTGAAAAACCGAGACACAGTGAGATTGGGTATTACTCTGCATACTCAGCCTCCACTCCTTTTCTTGGTGACATTCTCTCACATATATTTGTTTGTCTGGTAAACATCTAGCATGTATGACACACAAAGCACCGCAAGACACTGTGTATGCGAGCTGGAACGTTTTCACATTCCCCAAAGATGGCCTTCAATAAGGCTACATGTAAGTCCAACCACGCAGGACTATAATCTACTTCACAAAATGACAAGCATTTTCATGATCGCTCATTCCCTACTTGGGATTTCCTCCACTAGGTATTCAACTCTTCTCCCTCTTCGTATCAAAACCTATCCATTTTCCAAAGCCCAGCTCAACTGTTATTCCATTAAGACTTTCTCAAGCCCTGCAATCACAATTAATTACTACCTTTCCTGAATTTCCATAGGATTTCCTTCAATTCTCTATTATGGTATGTATCAGACTGTCTCCTGGTGGGGTAGATATTATATAATTGGGTACACATCTACTTTCTCTTCTGGTTTCAGCAACATGGTAGACTAAGCTACTATGAAAACTACAAGCCCTTAGGATCACTGGGTTTAAAATAACCAAAAATAAAAAGTTAATTTTAAGCTGATGTTTCCAGCAAAAACAGAAAGAGTCCCCAAGGGCCAGAGGGCCAGAAACACAGAGGAAATTAAAAGCCAGACTGATGAATATGAGAAATGATGTTGCAACAGCCTTGGAAAGTAAATGGAAGCAGAGGTATTGATTTGGTAATGACTAGGGTTTTAATGCTTATCAGGTCCGGAAGTCCTTCTTATCCTCACCTGAGGGGAGAAAAGGAACTAAGATGCCTACGTAAAGCTAGGCCCCTCAAAAGCTTTAATCCTTGCCAAAGAATACTAAAACTCTCAGCCAACGATATCAAGAAGATGACAACTAAATCTATTTGAGGGAAAAATAAGCCTTTTGTGAGAAAAAAAATTCCAAGCCTGTTGCTTTCTTTGGTGTATGGTCTGAATTTACTTGTTTCTGAAAGAAACCTCATGTCCAGAAATTATCATGGCCCTGGGCCAGTGGTGCCTCTGGGATACTGAAGGATGTCAATGCTGCACTTCATCACCCATGCAGCATGAGATGACCGTAGCCAAAAGTAAGCCTCACTAACTGGGAGCTCAAAATAAAAATTCACAAAGAATACTTAACAGAGAGTCAGGTAAGTTATTCCATCTCAAAACTTGATATATAGGAAAACAATCTAATGGACCATGATCAAAGTATGTGTTTTAGATTTTTGAAATATAAAAAGCATTAAAAAAAATGGCAATTCACTGTGAAAACAAGATAAAAATGTTAAAGAAATAATTCAAACTTCTAGAAATGAATAGCCATTTAAATTTACCATGGATAAATTGGTTAAGCAACATAATAGACCAAGCTGAAGAAGGAATTAGTAAACTTGAAGACTGACTTGAAAGATAAGATTCTATTTACCTATATCTGAATAAGACAGAGATAGGTAAATGAAACATATGAAAAGGCATGGGGAGTAGATTAAAAGGTCCAACTTACATCTAACAGGAATTCCAGAAGGAGAGAAGAGACAGGGTATGAAAAACAAAATATTTGGAGAGAATGGCTGATTGATACAAAGTTTTGATAAAAGATATATTTGTCCCTTTTACTAAATACCTGGTTGCCTTGGAGCACAAAGCAATAATTTATATTTGTATTCTTAGAATATTCTTAGAGCTCATTAAATATTGATTTAATTAATACAATTTCTGTGCAAATATCAATAAAGGACAAATATTAATATGCAAGATATGACAGATATCATTAGAGAAGTAGAAAGTACTCACTGGTGAAGAATTTATAGTGAAAGATTACTTCACACTGGGACAGAAGAATTCACGGAAGAGAGAAATGAGCACAATCTGACAAATAGAAGGGCAGGGCATTCCAAGCAAACAAAATTATCTAACAAAGGCATGGGTGGAAAATGCAATAGGCATTTGAGGAAAAGCAAGTAGTTCATTCTGGTTAATATGTATATACAAGGATTAATTGTAGAAGATTAATTAGAACCAGGTTATGCAGGCTTTGAATGTCAGACTAAATTTTAGGTAAAGAAACGACATCTCAGGTAACTCATTCTTGGTTTTTTAACAAAGAGGTGACAAGATTGGAACTGTCATTATGAAGAATGATTTGCCCCACAATTATGTACAAGATGAACTAGATTGGAAAGACACAGGGAGAAAATCAATTGATTTGTGTTTCACAAAGGATTCTTGATGATGACACCAAAATGCAACTCAACCTGGCTTGAGTAAGTAAGAGTTTTATTAGATTGTAAACAAAACATCCAGAGTTGATCTGGTCAGGTATGTCCTTACACAGTGCTGTATACTAAAGAATTTGGTGGCCCTTTATCCCTGGCTCCTGGGAGGTAACCTTTAAATCCATGGAATTTACTGACTAATAGGAGTGTTTCTGTTATTCATGGTGGGCTCTTAAGTAGTCCATATGAAGGAGATAATTCATGATGGGGGCTGACCATGACAGAAAGACGACCATGTGATTAGAGTGTTGGGGATTTGAGCTGTATGATATCAACCTAACCTCCAGGGAAGGAAGATGGGCTGAAGGTCCAATTCAATTATGTGGCTAATAATTCAACCTAGCATGCTTATATAATGAAACCTTAATAAAAACTCAGGACAATGAAGCTTGAATGAGCTTCCCTGGTTAATAATATTTTGTGCATATGCTACACATCAAGGTGCTGGGAGGATGATGCATCTTAACTCTGCAAGGAGCGGACATAAAAGCCAGAAACCCTCCCAGATCTCACCCTATGCACCTCTTCTTTTTGGTCCTCATTGGTAGCCTTTTTGCTATAATAAATCTGTAATCATGGCTATACTGCTTTCCAGAGTTGTGTAGGTCATTCTAATAGATTATCAAGCCTTAAGAAATGGTGTTAACTCCTGAATTGTAGCTGATGGGTCAGAAGTGGAGATGGCCAGGGACCCCCTGAACTTGCTGCTGCTGTCTGAAGTGAGGGAAGTCTCCTGGAAGACTGTGCCCTCAGCCAGGGAAGCTTGGCCTACCTTCAGGTAATTTGGGTTAGAAGTCATTGCATCCAGCAATGCAAGACCCTGAGGTGAGATCCTGCTTTGTATGCTTAAGGAACTGCATTGAGGTCTGCAGTGAGTGATGAAGAATAGTAATACATGAGGCCTGACAGGTATCCAAGACCAGATCACGCAGGCAGTGGTTCTCAGCTCTGGCTGCATTTTAGAATAACTGGAGAGTTTTTCAAAGAAACCAGTGTCCAGGTCCCATCTAGGTCAATAAAATTAGAGTGGCTTTGTAGTTTTCTGAGTTATTCAGGCAATCCTGGTTGTGGTACAGCACTGGTTGACCAGTGTATAAAGCCACTAAATTTTGTTCTGAGCATAAGAGCAAGGTGATATAGATGGAATATTTGTCCCTTCCAAATCTCATGTTGAAATTTTATCCCCAGTATTGGAGGTGGGGCCTAGTGAGAAGTGTTTGGGTTATGGGGCGGATCACTCATGAACAGTTTGATGCTGTCCTTATAGTAAGGAGTGAGTTTTTGCTCTATTAGTTCACATGAGAACTAATTATTTAAAAGAGCCCAGAAACTCATCCTGTCTCACTCCCTCTTTCTTGCCATGTGATCTCTCTCTTCACATTGGCTCCCTTTCCTTCTGTCCTGAGGAGAAGCAGTGCATATGCTACACATCAAGGTGCATCATCAGATGCAAGTCTTCCTCAGATGCAGATGCCAGTATCATGCTTCTTGCACAGCCTGCAGAACCATGAGACAAATTAAATTTGCCTTTGTGAAAAATAAAAATTACCCAGCTTCAGATATTCTTTTATAGCAATGCAGATGGACTGAGACAGAAGCCAATGCAGGCTGTTGAGCAGAGGAGTAACATTTTTGGTCTTCAAATTTTAAAAGACTCACTTTGGCTACTGTGCCTATTCAACAACTAGGATCACCTGAAGTAGTTAGAAAACCATACCCTATAGTGGAACTGGACTAGAGGTAGGAGGCCAGGTGCAAGATGAGGTAGGTACAAAACAGTGCCAGAGGTAAGAGAGAAATGGTTATATCTGGGGTATGTTTTGAAAAAGGACAATTTGCAGATGAATTGGATGTGGGGTGTGAGAAAATAAGTCACATATGAATACATCTAAGCAGCAAAGAAAAAAAATGAAAAACAAACAAACAAAATAAATACTAATCACTGTTGCCAGGAGAATGCAGTTAACTGGCCAGGATTGAGTCACATGCCCAACCGGTAGCAGGAGGTAAAGCCAATCTTGATGAAAACACGTGTACTCAAAGGGATAGAGGACATTTCACCAGAGTAAAAATCAGGGCATGTTACCAATTGCAAACTTTAAGAACAAAATTTAGCTCTACCTCTTTCCTTTTCAAA
Organism: Cacajao melanocephalus; assembly: GCA_963573385.1. Classification (NCBI taxonomy): domain Eukaryota; kingdom Metazoa; phylum Chordata; class Mammalia; order Primates; family Pitheciidae; genus Cacajao; species Cacajao melanocephalus. Next base: position 63,364 of record CAUYLG010046063.1, on the reverse strand, counting down.
ACAATCGAGTCCTAAAGCCATTAGGTGACCTGACACCCCTCAAGGTCAACCAGGGTAAGGAGTGGTACATGGAGGCTGCCCAGTGTGGTGTCCAAGTCCCAGGGGGACGTGGACAGCACCTATGCCAGGAGGTGGCCCAACCCAGGGCGTCAGGGTCTGAGGGGGGTGTGAGGGAGGTGGCTGTGGTGTGAACTGATGGCTTTCAAGATACATGGGTGTGTATTTATACATACAGATATTCACTAGTTCTGTCCACTGCAAGGATCAGGATTTGTAACCCAACAGCAATGAGTATATCTATTGCTCAAATCTTGGTTCCTAAATATTCTCCAGTAGAAGAAAGATAAATAACAGAGTCCAGGGCTAAGGCGGAAAAAGTACAATGTGAGTCCAGAACAAATCACCAAAAATAAGGAAGTGCTCAAAAATGATGGGGGTAAAAAAAAAAAAAAGTACATAGTTAGCTCAGATTCACTGGTCAAACTGGGAATATTTTGAGTATCAAAATAAATAATGACAGTAATTGAATAGGATACTGTGAATCCAAACTGATAAAATAAATGAATACATTGAAAATCTTACGAAGGGTCAGGCACAGTGGCTTACACCTGTAATTCCAGCATTTTGAGAGATCGAGGCAGGCAGATTGCTTGAACTCAGGAATTCCAGACTAGCCTGGCCAACATGGCAAAAACCAGTCTCTATAAAAATACAAAAATTAGCTGAGTGTGGTGGTATGCACCTGTAGTCCCAGTTACTTGGGAGGCTGAGATGGGAGAATTGCTCGAGTCCGGGAGGCAGAGGCTGCAGTGAGCCAAGATCATGCCACTTCACTCCAGCCTGGGCAACAGAGTGTGCCCTGTCAAGAAAGAAAGTGGGAAAGAGAGAAAGAGAGAGAGAGAGAGAGAGAGAGGAAGAGGAAGGAAGGAAGGAAGGTAGGAAGGAAGGACGGAAGGAAGGCCGGAAACTCTGAGGAAGAATAAGATATTTACATACGTTTCATAATGCCTTCCTACAAAGTAGGTACTAAGGGAAACAGCGTAACTTTACAGTGAAGAAGCTAAGCAGGGATCACTAAATCAAGTGATCAAACGGAACATCAATGATGAGACAAATTGAAATTAAGCCACATCTGATATGATGCAATAAGAACATAGCATCACTTCTGTGGTATTTCTGCCAACATGCATAACTTAAATCTAATTCTGAGGGAAAATCAGGCAAACCCTAAATTGAAAAATTCTACAAAATAACTGGCCTGTAACCCTCAAATGTGTCAAGGTCATGAGAGCCTAGGAAAGACTAAGGAAATGTTCTAGGCTAAAGGAAGCTGAAGAAACATGACAAACACAAAGCGTGATTCTGGACTGGATTCTTTTGCTGAAAAGCATATTGTTGGGACATGTGGCAAAATCTGAATGGGTTCTGAAGATTAGCTAGTTTATGAATGCCAATTTCCTAACTTTGATAGTTACATCATGCTGTGTAGAAGAATGTTCTTATTTATTTTAAAAAATACAATAAATTATTTAGGGTTAGTGAGACATCACGTTGTTGGCAATTTATTCTCAAATGATTTATCAAAAAGGTTCTTTGTGTGGAACTTGCATCTTTTCTGTTAATGTGAGATTGTTTTTTTAAAAAAAGCAGCAGCAACCTTAATAGTAATTCTTTAAGCCTTTCTTTGACTATTACAATAAGTTTTTCTATTATTAAATGGACATACATTTCTTTATATATCATATCTGAAAATCTTGCATTGGATCACACACTGAAAGAGATCTGGGGATTGACCACAGTTTCTTCTTGGAGGAATTTAAATTAACTTTAGCAAACAACTTTGTATCACCCCTAACAAAACCCACATGTGGGTAAAACTTTTGCTCCAAGGAAAGTCTTTTACCTCACGGGTAATAAAGAAAAGGTGACTACTTTTATCATCCAATCAAACAACAGGTCTAACAGCAAAAGTTTAAACACTGTTTGAATTAAGATTAATTAAAATATAAAGCAGTTGTGTGTAGAGACAGATCAAGGCTGCCATTTTGCATTTCTCCGCTGACCTTCCCTCACTTATCATTCCAAATTACTTTAATAATTTCCCGCTGGGAAATTGTGTGACCAAGCTGGTAAACTACATGAAATGAGGTAGGTAGTTTCAGAACAACTCCAAGAAAACAACTAGGCTATTAATAGTGGTTTGTGGTATTTTTCATATTGTTATGGGACCTACCTGGCTGTGCCAGGTCTGTTAAAGAAATCTGAGAATGCTGAAGACATTAAGATTGTCCTTTTTAACAAGTAAGAATTTAAAGGAGAATTACTTGTAATTACTTCAACATACCCTATTTTCTATTTATTTGTAATTCTGTAAGACGATGGTATAATAACCTAAAGGTCAAAACCTATCATTCCATATCTAAGTGCTAAAGCAGATAAACACCTAGGAACAAATTTTTCTTTCCAGTTAGTAGATGCAGAACAAGTTGGCACCATGACTTTATTTTATATTTGTTTTGGTGGGAGTTGAGGAAAACCCCTCCTTCTCTATACCTTCTGAAACTGTTTCTGGGTCTAGAGTTCCAGCCCTTGCACTGGTCATAAGAGGGTATCAGACAGTGTGGGGCAAGGACACAGCAATGGCAGCTGAAACAGAGGTCCCCGCAGGTCTGACTCATTTTAGAGATTTTTCTTTGTGAGGATATTGGCTAAGCTTTTGAACCAACTAAAACCCTAGGGATTCATGCGCTTATTACTAGAGGGAGAAAGGCCAAGGAGAAATATATTATTATTATAGTAATAATAATAAATAATACTTAATCACAATTAGTTTTAGTACTAAAATGAACTATAACTTTATATCATGACCAAGTTATTAAAGATGAACATATCAGTTACATTAAGATAAAAAAATCAGGTAATCATATGCATATATCTCTTTGCCTTGTGTTTAATCTCAGATACATATATATATTCACATACACAGTATTTGTGCTGTATCTTTCACACAAACAGTAAATCATGATCAATCAGTTATTTCAGTTAGGGTGACAGGACTCTGGGAAGTACCAATAAAAAACTTGAAAAAAAGCCAAATACATAGCCCAATGAGCACAGATTTGCTAAAGTGTATTGAGTAGATCCTCATTCCCATTAATAAGATATATATATATATTATTTTAACATTTGGATATTTCAAATATGTGTGGGGGTATGGAACATTTGTCCTAAAATAACCAGCTAATTTGCATTATAAACCTACTGCAAATTAAAAAATCATTAATTTTAAGCTACAACTCCTGAAGAGACAGATCTTTTTGTGATTAATGCATTTTGAAAGCGTGAAGTGAACATTTTCTGGAGTTAGCATACCCTGGAGGCAATTTCTATCTCTGCTGCTTAATCTTTCTTATTTCCTTGTCTATAATCTGTTTCCTTAACTAGGTCATTATACAATATTTGTTATCCTTTAAGTACTCTTGACCATCATTGTTTTAATCTGACATGTAGAATGACATGAACGTCGTTTGTCACATTCAGTATTTGTATAAACATTGGTACTACCTAGAGGGGGAAACCACTAAAATCATAATCAACTCTAAGAAAAATAATTTTTAAAATTTTAAATGAAGCAAAAAGCCTAGATTTAAAGACTAACTTTTATATTGGGTTTGGGAAATTTCATCCCACAGAAACAAAATGAGAGTACTATGGTACTTTTCATGATCTTTCACTTTTATGCCTGGATTTTCTCATCTGGAAAGTACGGATTCTACCAGCTGCCCAGATTTTCTTCTTAGGAAGATTTAAGAGGAACAAATTCAGATTCCTAAGAAAAAAATTGCTATACGATTTTAAAGTTTTTGTTAGTTTTCATCAACAATTGTTGCATCTGAACTGGCAAATGACAAAGTAACAATGTAATTTTGAATATATAAAATTTACATGACATATAAATTTACATTACATGCATGGAGCTTTTGTCCTAGACACTTTGCGGAAGTTAAATGTACCACAGAAAGAATCAGAATTTTCTTTTGGGAAAAAACAGTAGCTGTGTGCTATATATATTTAAAGCACGCATATTTGATTATTTTCTTCAATTTATCTGATACTTTCATTTAAAAATTAAACCTGTAATTTATTTTTTCAAAACAGGGTCTCATCACTCTGTCACCCAGGCTAGAGTGCAGCTGCGCAGTTGCAGTTCACTGCAGCCTTGACCTCCTGAGCTTGTTCAATTCTCCCACCTCAGCCTCTGCAGTAGCTGGGACTATAGGCACACACCACTGAGCCGGGCTGATTTTTTTTTTTTTTCATGTTTTGTAAAGATGAGAGTGTCCCTATGTTGCCCAGGCTGGTCTTGAATTCCCGGGCCCAAGTGATCCTCCCCTTACCTTGGACTCCCAAATTGTTGGGACTACAGGCATGAGCCACCAGCCAAAATTTAGAATGTGCAAAAGACTTAACCAAAGAGGTACATTTGAAATTTTTGAACCTGAAAAGGTAGTTTCAATTATTCCCTCACTTATTTGTGAAGAAATCATTAATATCTATGTAAATGCTGTAAGAATCGGGGTGAAAAGGACAAGGAAGCTCCAAAGGCAGAACAACTAATGAGAAAACACTTTGAGCCTTTTTTCCAGTATGGGTACAGATTATGGGGTAGAGACGGAGAGTCTCTTTCTGAACTGCCTTGCCTTATACCCTCTCCCATTAAAGCTTAACAGAAAGCTCTAGAACTTAGAATTACTAAGATTATGAAATGAGAATCATGCTTAGTTTAAAAAATTTAAGTCTATAGTCACCAGGTGCTCTCACTTAAAATAGTTTAGTTATTTCATCATTTTTTTCTTCTGGGAAAAATGCTTGGCACATAGTGAACAGGAATGAAAACATGACACAGCAAAAAGTCTCAGCACAGTGCAGTCTCAAAGGTTTGGAGGCATCCTTTATATAATAAGTAATGGAGTCACTGGAAAACTGCCTTCAAAAACAGAAGTCTTCTGCCAAAAGTGAAGACTAGCCATGGAATTTGAGAAATAAAGTAGCATGCGGCAAAAACCAGGAAATGTTCAGGCAAGTTTCTTATGTAAAGACCCATAATAAAATATTTAATGATGTGTCATTTAAACAAATTATGCTAGATAAAAATTTGCATTTTATTTCTTAGTCAAGGTGGAGTGGGGCTGAGGGAGTGAGCAGGAGAGGAAGTTACTACCTGGCTAAAAGCAGCTCTAAAATTATATTGCTAACCTGTGTGATACAAAGAGAAGTGTAGAGAACAAAGAGAACACTTTCTTTTCTGTTATGCCCGGTTGAGTTTCTCTGCCCCAAGTGGTTTGTAGAAGACCCTTCTTGCATACTTCCAACAAAATTTTCATATCCACTAGATATTCCATGATTTATAAGTATTATATATAAAAAGCAAAAGGGGTCATTTCTAATTATGCAAAACGGAGAGTAGAGCTCTTGGATTGAAATTCTCAAATTGTCTGTAGCAGCAAATTGAAGACATTTTAAAAATACTTGGAACAAAAGTTTTTATTCAAATAAGTGTTAGGTTAAGGGGAGTTAAAAAGAGGGTTTTTCTAACAATGCTTTTCACAACCAAGAGCCATCAAAGGTTAAAGTGGGCTTCCAGATAGTGAAGAGGCGTCTGTGGCCAGCCCTTTCTAAAGAAGCTCATTAAATCAGCGTGTAGCAGACAGAATTGGTGGATCTTCTAACAACCAAAGAGAATTAGACCATCTCTGAAAGGACCAATGATTAACAATCAGATGGCATTTCTTTGTTAGAAAAAAAAAATGGATACCTCAACAAAGAAAATGCCAGTTAAAATATCTTACTCTGCAAATTCTGCAACTGCACGAAAGGAGAAAATCTGCTGCAGTTCTATAAATTGTAAATAATGAAGTAAGCCAAGTTAATAGTTCCACCTAGAACTTCCAAATTTTGTTTGCATTAGAATTTGAATACCGAAACTAATTTGTTTCTACCTCAACAAATCTTCAAATGTTGACCAACTGGATCTTTATATCATATTCATTCATAAATCCTTATGAAAAGTGATTGCATCTCAATTCTTATAAGAGGATCACAAATAAGATTATTTTTAAAAAATGTGGAGAGTAGGTTCAAAAAACTTTTTTTAACTAAGTAACAGCTTTGGAAATACTTTCTCTTTTCCCCCCACCCCTGTTGAAAAGCAGTAACCTTTGTTTAACTTAGGAAAATAATGTTAGGGAATAATGTTAAAATATTGGAATATTATTTTTTTAATAATAAAAAAAATTAAGTTCCAGGATACATGTGCAGAACATGCAGGTTTGTTATGTAGGTATGCGTGTGCCATGGTGGTTTGCTGTACTTATTGACCTGTCCTCTAAGTTTCCTCCCCTTCCCCCCACCCTCCAAGAGGCCCTGGTGTGTGATGTTCCCCTCTCTGCATCCACGTGTTCTCATTATTCAACTCCTACTTATGAGTGTGAACATGTGGTATTTGGTTTTCTGTTCCTGTGTTAGTTTGTTGAGTATGATGGCTTCCAGCTTCATCCATGTCCCTGCAAAGGACATGATCTTTCTTTTTTATGGCTGCAAACTATTCCATGGTGTATATGTACCACATTTTCTTTATCCAGTCTACCATTGATGGGCATTTGGGTTGGTTCCATGACTTTGCTATTGTAAATAATGCTGCAATAAACGTACATGTGCATGTGTCTGTATAGTAGAATGATTTATATTCCTTTGGGCATATACCCAGTAATGGGTTTGCTGGGTCAAATGGTATTTCTGGTTCTAGATCCTTAAGGAATCGCCATACTGTCTTCCACAATGGTTGAACTAATTTACATTCCCATCAACAATGTAAAAGCATTCTATTTCTCCACAGCCTTGACAGCATCTATTGTTTCTTGACTTTAATAATCACCATTCTGACCGGCATAAGATGGTATCTCACTGTGGTTTTGACTTGCATTTCTCTAATGATCAGTGATGTTGAGCTTTTGTTTTCCTATGCTTGTTGACCATGTAAATGTCTTCTTTTGAAAAGTATCTGTTCATATCTCTTGTCCTCTTTTTGGTGTTTTCTTTTCTTGTAAATTTGTTTAAACTCCTTGTAAATTCTGGATATTAGACCTTTGTCAGTTGGGTAGACTACAAAAATTTTCTCCCATTCTGTAGGTTGCCTGTTTACTCTGGTGATAGTTTCTTTTGCTGTGCAGAACCTCTTTAGTTTAATTAGATCTCATTTGTCAATTTTGGCTTTCGTTGTAATTGCTTTTAGGGTTTTCACCATGAAGTTTTCACCCATGCCTATGTCCTGAAATGGTATTACCTAGGTTTTCTTCTAGGGTTTTTATGGTTTTGGGTTTTACATTTAAGTCTTTAATCCATCTTGAGTTAAAAATATTGGCATATAATTGTATTCAGTGTTTAAGAAGGGTCAAATCTCTTATCAAAGATTTTTGAGTGAGAAAGTGTGTCTATGTTAGCGTTGAAAGATTGAAACCCGTGGTACCAATCTGCAAGATGACCCAATGATTGCTGACTCCTAGTCACACCCTAGTGTAGACTTCTCCCACATCAAACAGGGCTGACTTGTGTAAACTACAGGATATTGTGGGAATAATGGTGTATAACTTCCAAGGCTATATCATAGCACAGATTGCGGCTTCCACCTTGTGCTCCATTGGCTGCTTTCTCTAGAGCAAGCTTGTCCAACCCATGGCCAACAGACAGCATGCCGCCCAGGACAGTTTTGAATGTGGCCCAGTGCAAATTCCTAAACTTTCTTAAAATTTTGTGAGTTTTATGTGATTTTTTTTAGCTTATCAGCTATCATTAATGTTAGTTTATTTTATGTATGGCCCAAGACAATTCTTCTTCTTCCAATGTGGCCCAGGGAAGCCAAAAGATTGGAGGAAGGATTCTTTGCTCTAGAGGAAGCCAACTGACAGGCTGGGGTGACACTTAACCCTATGGAAAGGTGCTTGTGACAAGGAACTGAGGCCTCCTTACCATTCATGTGAATTGGGCTGTCTTGGAAGTGAATCTTCTTGCCCCAGTCAAGCCTTCAGATGGCTGTAACCCTTGTCAACATATTGACATCAATCACATGAAGCTTTGAGGTAAACTGCTTCCAGATTTCTGATCTGCCAAAACAGCTGAGATATGTACGTTTATTGTTGTAAATCATAAGTTTGGGATAATTTGTTTCTACAGCAATAGTTTTCAAGTCTTTTTCCCTCTAGGAAATTCTAATAGAGATACAAATGAACATGGCCATCGTAAGGCAAGTTGATGGGCTCTGTGGAGTTACTAGATGGAGTCTTGTCTCGAGAAATTTGCAATTTAGTTTCTTGTTTCTCAAAGTCTTGTACCAAGACCAGCAGCATTGTCATTACTTGGGGGCTCATTAGAAACGCAGAATCTCAAACTCCACCCCAGAGTTACTGTACAGGAATCTGTATTTTAATGAGATTCCCCTATGACCTGTAAATATATTAAAGTTTGAGAGGAAACACTGATCTATGTGATTCCTGGTGTTACAGCCTGTGGTTGGAAACTCTGGATATACCTTAGGGGTACTTTAAAAAAAATACTGTTGGAGAAGTCCATCTCCAGAAATTCTGATTTAACTGATCTAGGCTGAGGCCTTTCAAGGTGGTGGACCTAATGATGCCACAGGATTTTCCTCTAGAAAACGACATTGAAGCCTCAGATCAGCTCTGACTTCCCAGCATGCTCCAATCCTGCAGGAAGTTAGGTATGCCCAGGTGTCTGCCCAGAACTGCCTTGGGAGGACTACTGTGCACCGAGCAGGAGACCTTTCTGGATCTGCCATGCAGGGTGTGTGTGTGTGCGCGCATGTGTGGTGGGAAGCACCAACTTCACAGATGCTAAAGACCGTTGCATGTGTTTTCACCGTCTTTTATTCATGCTCTTTTAAGACTCAGTGCAACCCAAGAAAAAGCAACTATGTCTTTCTTTCTGAAAGGTCAGTTTGGATTGCTGTCAGGGCTGCTCAGAGAACCAGGTGTTGAATGGTCTAAGGTTTCACGTGCCAAATTAGGACCAAACGTTTTTGAGCTTTATCTTTCCAAATGACAAAATGGAAATAACTAGTGTTTCTCTCAAGTCTTTGGAAAACCTCTTTTTATTGTTGAATAGACACTACTGCATTGAGATTTCCACTATGATGGGTGTTCACAAATGATAGGCCTCTTAGGTAAGAAGCTCTAACTGACAACATTAAATATGCGAGTGGGGGAGCGGGTGCAGAGTCTTTCCTTTGTTAGGATATCCCAGTGACAGAGACAATGCCTGACAAATAGCAGGCTCTTGATAAATATTCGTTGATTACATAATCCCCCCACCAACCCAATAACTTCTGATGATTCATTCAAAGTTACCGAACGTACCATATTAGCGAATCTGCAATGGAAACAGTGGAAACTGTTTTCTCCAAGGATTTTTTAATAAAGCAACAAATCTTCTTACAAAAAAATAATAAATTGTGTGGCCCAAGGCAATGCTGGGCTTCAGATTTCTGCGATAGTTTGGCCTCGGGTCCTCACCGGGTGGCTGGCTGGGGATGTGCTCCCTGCCCTTGAATCTCCTTCCTTTGTAGTTTTTGGCCTGCGCGGTTACGTTTCCCAGGCGGAGGAGCGCGCGCCGCGGCTGCGCCCATTAGCGCGCGGCGCCGGGCTGGAGCCGTCAGGCGGGCGGGGCCGCCCGGGACCCGCAGGAGCCGCTCCTCCCGCGCCGCCTCGCCTCCGCGCCGCACTCGGCCCCCTCCTCCGCCCCCCTCCCTCTCCCCGCGGTTTGGCATCCCCAGGGCCGGTAAGCCTCCTGCAGCGCTGACAGCCGGCGAGCGGCGGAGGGAGGCCCGAGCGCGGATGCTCGCCGGTGGGCCGGGCCTGCCGGCTGCGTGGGAGGCGGGCTGCATTATTTCCCGCTAGGGCCGCGCTCTGGGGGAGGAAGGAGCCGGGCACTGGCCTCTCAGCCCCGAACGGCGCGCGCGGACCCGGGCGCGGGCGAGGCGGTGGCGCGGCACCCCAGGCCTGGGACCGCGCGCGTGGGCGGGGGCCGGCGCGACTCCCCCGGGGTCCTCTCCCACGCTCCGCGCCCCGCCCCATCCTTCCTTCCGCCCCTCGGCGCTCCCGGGAGCGCTCGGCGGACGCCGGAGCTTTGTGTGCGTCCGCGGGCCCTGTGCGAGCCTCGGGCGGCCCAACTTTGCCTCTCCCGACCAGCTCCCGAGCGGGACTTGTGAGGCGTGGCCGGGTGGAGGAGGCGCTTGCGGGGGCGTGGGGCTCCCCGGCTGGCGGGAGGCACGGAGTGAGCAGCGCTGGACAATGAGCTGGGCGGCTCGGCGCTGCGGCCACTCTTAGCTGAGGGCGCGGGCGGGCCGGCGCCTCCACGGCTCCTCGGCCCCACGTGCGCGGAGAGGGCGGGATGCCCGAGCCAGGTGTCCCGACGCGTTAAGGGCTCTGCGGTCAGAGCTCCCTGCACCGGCGCTCGCACCCTTAGTCGGCCTGGAACGTCTCTTTGCGGGGAGCCCTCGGAGCAGCCGCGATGGCCAGCACCAGGAGTATCGAGCTGGAGCACTTTGAGGAACGGGACAAAAGGCCGCGGCCAGGGTCGCGGAGAGGGGCCCCCAGCTCCTCCGGGGGTAGCAGCAGCTCGGGCCCCAAGGGGAACGGGCTCATCCCCAGCCCGGCGCACAGTGCCCACTGCAGCTTCTACCGCACGCGGACCCTGCAGGCCCTCAGCTCGGAGAAGAAGGCCAAGAAGGCGCGCTTCTACCGGAACGGGGACCGCTACTTCAAGGGCTTGGTGTTTGCCATCTCCAGCGACCGCTTCCGGTCCTTTGATGCGCTCCTCATAGAGCTCACCCGTTCCTTGTCGGACAACGTGAACCTGCCCCAAGGCGTTCGCACTATCTACACCATTGACGGCAGCCGGAAGGTCACCAGCCTGGACGAGCTGCTGGAAGGTAGGGAGGGCGCTGCATGGCAGGTGCGGCTGAACACCGGCAGGTGCAGTGGGCGCGCGCGCGCGGCGGGGAGCCTGCGGAGTGCTTTCCAAGCAGCCCGGGAATTGCGTGCTTCTGTCTGCTTCTCTAGAGGTTGGCTGGAGGTGGGGGTGGGAGGGTGTGTGCGTGCCCACGGGGGTGCCCACATACACACATACATACTGACTTTCCTTCCCAAGAGATTTGTCTCTTCAAAAGGGAAAATATCTCCTGATGGTCAGAGGCCAATCAATTTAGGCACTGGTGGCATCTCCTAAGATTGTTGAACTTAACTTGTGTTGAAGTGCAAACTGTTTTAGAAAATGGTTCTCCGTGGGGAGCTGGGTAATCCCCTACTAATAAGCTCTGTTTGACCCTCGGTGTGGACCCTGGTGCAGGCACCTGTCGTGTTCCAGTGTTGGGGGTCCTGTCGTGATTGCTCTCAGAAGCTGTGGTTGTGAAATGCTCTAGGTTGTCTTTCCTAGTTTGCCTTGAAGCAGAAGTTACTTGGGGTGAAGAGGGATGATCCTCGACAGCGGTCTCAACCTTGGCTGCATCTTGGATCACACTGGGGACTTCAAAAAACATGGGAGCCTATCCCCCAACCACCAGATATCCTGATTAAATTGGTTGGGTTTGGGGTGTGGCTTAGGCTTCTGGAATCTTAAAATCCTCCCCCCCTCCGCAGGTGATTCTATTGTGGCACCATGGTTAACAATCACTGTGCTAAAGGGTTTTCCACATTTGGTTGGAAAAGAGGTGAATCAAGGTCAATCTTTCCTACCTTATTCTCTAATAAGAGTAGCTAGTTAGAGTGATAGAGACTATTGGATTCAGCAGTGGGGGCTTATTATAAATTAGTAATTATGCTGTGTCAGCCATGCCTTAGTCAAAGAGACTGCTTGGCTGTACGTTGGGTCATCCTTGAATTCCTGCAATACTTATGCCTCATTCTTTTCAGGTAGAAAAGGCATTATCAGTAGTTAACGTGTTTCCGGTTCTAAATAACACCCAGAAAGACCAGGCAGAACCTAAGTATGTGCTGACTGCGTGTTTACATACCGTCTGCTCTTGTGAATCTTTCTTAATGCAAATGGCATATTCCATGTAGTCATAACAATGGCTTGGCAGGGAGAGGAAGCTGAACATCAAGCCAAGTGTTTTTCTTATATTATCTCAGCATGCTTTTCTGTCCTGAAGGCGTTATCTCCATTTTACAGATGAGGAAACTTAGGCAGCCTGCTTTGCCTCATAGTGCCTGCAGCATGTACTTTGTCATCTACAGCTTACCTCTGCTAAGCTAGTGTAGTCACATCGAGGAAAACTAAAGATGGTTGAGTTTGTCTATTTACTCACTGCCATCAGAGGTTTTCGCTGCCCTGCCTAGGTGGCGACCCAGCCAAAATTAAATTGTTTCTTCAGGCTACGAGTGTGCTTGTGACTTCACCCATTGTGTCCGTTAGTTGTGTGTTTCGGTTTTAGGGGCTTCTTGAGGAGGTAAAGATAAGCTGGAAGAGTGTAAGTAAAAAAAGGAAGATACAGTGTTCAAAGGGCCTTGTTGCTTTTCTTAATCATGTTAAACACTTAAAAGCAATATTTGCCTAGATATTTTAAAACAGTAACCGTTTTTTTTGACTGACCCAAGGTCAGATTTGCAGGATTAAGGCAATGCCTATTTGCTTAAGCACTTGTTATTCAACATGCCCTTGGGATACTGTTCCTGGTATGGTTCCTTAAGCATCAACAATGTTTAATATCCTTCTCTAAAGAAATTTTAACAATGTATATACTACATAAAACTGACATACTGCAAAGATGAATCTCATTAAAGGAAAGATGATCAGATGAACATTATGCACATCCATTAATAGAAGTACATAGTGTATATTGTGTCTTTTACTCCCCACAGCATGGGTGGTCACTGGGTCTAATTCTCCAACTATCGTTTCATCTATAAATTGACAGTTAACAAATTTCCTTCAAATCATTCACTGATTTTTAGTGGTTGGGGGTTTGGAAAAAAATACCATCTGTGGAGTCCAAATGGTATCAAAACATGATAATATAACAAATATTTACACAGCCAAAATGATTTTTATGGCTTTGCCGACTTGTTTGAAGAAGTTTTTAATATAATAAAATTACTGCAAAAGAAGAAAACTTAGGCAGTCACTTTTTTTGTCATATGGAATTCTCTCTGACAATGGGTCTTTGTTTAATTCTTGAATTTCCCCCAAATTAGAATACTCCATAGTAATTAATTTTTTTAGAAAAGAAATATAATAATCAATTCTGTCAATCATTTCAGAATGTAAATAGTTTCAACTTTTAGTTAAAATTGTGTACTCAGATTTTTCATGTAGAACTAAGCAGCTCTGTGTATATCCATATAGTATATTCTATATATCTCTATAGTATATTCCCCACATTGTTAAAATTGAGTGCTTTATTTCTTTTTGGTTATTATTATTAATGCTCTCTCAGGCAGTATTTTACAACATTATGTTCAACTAGGCTCTGCTTCTTCGATCCCATGAAACTTGTGGTTTAGGAGATATGTTTTTTTCTGAAATGTCTTGAGTGAAGAATAGAAAGTGATAACTCAAAACAGTAGGACATGAACATTCGTTCAGAGCCCCAATCTCATTGAACTCAGATGACAAAAGAAATTTGCGTGGTCCAGATTATTTTTTCTTCTGCCCTTGACCTTGAGAGTCTCTGGAGACTAAAAGCTGTTGTAGTGTGAGCTACAGTCCTCCCGGTACACTAAACCAACAAGCACCTTCATCTTACTGACTTATCCACCCTTGCTGTATTAAGTTTGAGTTGATGCTGTGTGGTCCTGTAATCCTGATTATTCTTTAAAACTGGATGGGGGACCTCTTCCTGCATCTCTTAACAATCAGTATTGGGAAAATTGGTTGAGATGACTTAAGCCGTGAGTCTGCTGAACTCAGTATCTGTAATAACCCACAGAGGATGTCCAGATGACTTGTTCATCAGCTTTCTTATTAGGGACTGATTCAGAATTCCTAGTCTTAGTTCTGTTCCAGGTGTCTTCTTCTCCTGAGCATTTTGAAATATTTGTAAAGTTTTGATGTCCTAAAAAGATATAATCAAGGACAGTAGAAACAATGCCTGACCAAGTCAGGATTCCTGGATTCTACTGACTAGATTTGAGAAAAAATTCACCTCACTTCCGTAGCGTTGGTGTCCTTTTCTCTCAGATGAGAAGTTGGCAGATCACTTCTCTAAGTTGGCCTCTTCTGGTCTAAAAATGTGTATGCACCCTTCCATTACCTGAAGGGTTACTGGTGGAGTGGATGATGGCCTCGGCTGCCTTTCCTAAGCCAGAACCCATCTTCCAGAAAATCGATGAGGATGAGGCTGCGTATGTCCAGATACCAATCACAGAATGGGGTGTATGGCTCTGATGAAGTGCTTGCCAAGAGTCAAAGGTATTAACAGCTACCTATGTCTGCCTCTCTCATTCCAAAGTAAAACGTCATTTTATTATTTCTACCTTTTATCCCTTCATAAACAATAAGCTGATTGCCTTTTTGGCATATGAGATAATTTTGGTTATTTTGATAAGTGATACTCGTATTCCTTCATGAAGCTAACTTGAACATTTAAGAAAAATAAGATTCTAAAGAAATCAAGCACATGAAGTTTGAAGTCCTCCTACCAAACCTATCTACTGTGTCTGTTTGCTTAGGTAAGTTCTTTGAAAGTGTTAAACCGAGATGCGTTTTTGAGAATTTTTAAGTAAAAATGAATTTCAATAAGAACTCAGGTTATACTTAGTTGCTTTTTCCTGAAAATTTTTATTATAATAAAAACTGTGGAACTTATGTTAAGAAGGAAATAAACTCATGAGTTATAAGGTATTTGCACATAGAAGTCAAAAATGGTGCATACTATAGTCATACATGGTGAATGGACTTGGAAGGTTAATATTGAATCTTAGGTCTGCAAAACTTTCTTTACCTGCCAAACACCTGGATTCTTCAAGGCCCACTTCACATAGCACCTATGAAATCTCTTCCCACTTCTCTGAACAGTTTGTCTCAAATGGTTAATTGAGGGCATACTATGTCCTAGACATGGTCACATGCTTATGATGTCTTCCTTCAGAAAGTGCACATTCTTGGCAGGACAAGGTGGTTCATGCCTTAATCCCAGCACTTTGGGAGGCTAAGATGGGCGGATCATGAGGTCAAGAGATCAAGACCATCCTGGCCAACATGGTGAAACTTCATCTATACTAAAAATACAAAAATTAGCTGGACATGGTTGCAGGAGGCTGAGGCAGGAGAATCGCTTGAACCCAGGAGGCGAAGGTTGCAGTGAGCCAAGATCTCACCACTTCATTCCAGCCTGGCAACAGAGCGAGACTTTGTCTCAAAAAAAAGAAAGCACATTCTCCTGGGAGAGACAGTAAACACACACACACACAAGATGGTTTCAGCGAAAGTGCTATAAATGAAGTGATGACATGGGGCAGGAGGACCACATTGGCCGGGGTGACGGGGCAAGCTTCCTAGAGGAACAGACATTGGAACCAAGGCCTGAGGTGGTTTATAACTCTTTCCTCTGCTTACAGCATATTTCTTTACTTCTATTATAACCCTTAGCTTTGTAGTCTCATGATATATTGGATCTGTTTTTGCACTAGACTGAGAGCAGCCTGAAGTCAGGGATCTTAAACACAGTAAATTTATTGATTAAATAACTCAGAAAATGATTTTACCTCTCAGTCCTTTGGTTGTTGAGGGAAATTTTGTATGAATTAAGCTTTTATGGGATTCCTAGATGTTTGTGAAAGTATGTTTTTTGGAAAATTGGATTACATTTTAGATGAAGATATAATTGTTGGGGGAAATTCTGTGCTAACCATTTTGGAGGGAATGACTCTTCCATAATATCCTCTTCTATAAATCTGAATGTCCTATCTCATTTCCTTAAAACAAGGAAAATAAGATGTACTATAGTACAGCTGCATAATAAGCTCTTTCCAGAGGTAATAGGAAAATTTTCATTTAAAGAATAAATGAATCCTAAAAGGCTGGGGAAGGAAGTGGATATGTGGGAGAGCATTTATGAGATTAGAGTGTGACACAGTGATACTCTGGAAGTTATAAGACAAGATTAATATCTCATGAGTTTTCAACCTATGGAAAAGGATATTTTATGGTCCTGTGATATGAAGTAAAGGAAACTAGATTCCCTTGGGCAGTGATCATCTAACTGCTTTCTGCATTGCTCCTGAGACCGAGAGGAGTTGCTGTGGGGTATGTACTGCTTGGCTACGTCTTTTTTCTGTATCCCTACCTGCCCATTGCTACCACTACATCTGTGTTTTTATGTCTTCTACACATAAAGTAGACCATCCCTAAAGATTAGAGATGCTTTTCTTCTCTGCATTGCTACCATTTATTAGATGATTTATGTGCAGTCATTATGTAAAATACTTTACGTGTTTCATCTCATCTAACCTTTGTAATACCCTCTGAAATGTGGCTGCATTGTCATCCGAACTTTACAGATGGGGAAGCTGAGGCTCAGAGGGTAAAGAACTTGCTGCATTGTACCAATGCAAGGGGTAGGGCTGGCACTTGAGCCCTTTCTCCCTGGCTTCTGAACTTCTGTCTTCTTAACTTCTGCATTCTACCAGCTGAGAGGAAATGAAGTCCATTCTGTTGGCGGGGTCTTTGGGAGGTGTTTTGGTTCATTTTCTGCTGTTATAACAGAATGCTATACATTAGGTAAGTTATAAAGAAAATTTATTTTATTTTCTAGTTCTAGAAGCTAGGAAGTCCAAGGCACAACACTGGCATCTGGTGAGGGTCATCCAGTGGTGAAGGGTGGAAGGTGACAGCAAAGGTAGGCTGGAGAGAGAGAAATGGGTCTGAAGTCCCTCCTTTTATAACTAACCCTCTCCCACAGTAACAGCCTTAATCCATTCATGAGAGTGGTGCCCTCATGATCTAATCACCTCTTAATATTGGCCCCACTTGTTAATGTAGTTACAGTGGTGATTAAATTTCCAACACATGAAGCTTGGGAGATATATTCAACCCATAGCAAGTGAATAAATCATAAGGAGAGAGACTTCATGGGTGGGATTAGTGCTCTTATAAAAGAGGCACAGGAGAGCTTACTTGCCCCTTCTACCATGTGAGGCTCTAGTGCAACGTCACCGTGTGTGAACCAAGAGCCCTCCCCCACACCATATCTGTCAGCACCTTGATTTTTGACATCCTCCAGAACAGTAAGAAATTGATTTCTGTTTATAAGTCACTCTGTTTTTTGTATGTTGTTATAGCAACTTAAAGGACTGATACAGTCTTCTTTTGCCTCTATAAGTTCAGTGATCTTGGGAAACGCTTCTGGGGGTGGGAAAGAGAAATGATCTTGGCTCTATCTGGCTCCTTGTGCCTCTTTGAAGGTTGGCTGGGTGTCGTGATCAGATGTAGTTACCCAGATTTAGATGGAGTAACACCTCAATAACATACAAGAGGATCTTTTCCATAGACTCTCATCGTGAAAGGGGAAATTACCCCGACAAGGGGGGACCACAATTGTCTTGTTTATCCCTTTATCCCATGCAACAGATACTTCTGGCATGCAATGTTTTTTGAGTAAATTTTACCTTTGTGCCCTATTTAAGATGTTTTAATAGGTGGGAATAGGTGGATGTAGGTGCTTTTAAAAATCTTTCTTAATTAAGATAGCCAGTTGGACAGTTAGCCAGATGTACAGAGGTAGCATAAGTTCATGAGAAAGGCAAATATTCCTTGCCCCTTTGTGTTTCAATTTTTAATATAGTTTTCTTCAAGAAAAATGATGCACTATATTTATGTCCCAATAATTTATCAGTTTCACTAGTATCTGAGATGCCTAACTTGAGTTTTCTCTTTGGACACCTATCACAACTGGATTCTTAACTACTTATTTCTTGTTAGGTGTTTAAATCCCAGGATTATTCTAAGCCCCCTAATATTTTCAGTGTCTATGGGAGCTCTCTGCCATAGCTAAGGCTTAGTTGTGTTCATCTTTAGCATTCTCATTTTAAGCAATTGTTTCTGGCAATTTTTTCATAATTAGTTTTATCACAATCTTAATTTTTTTAAATTTTGTGAGTCAGAAATAAAGGCAAGAGCATAAATGAATGCGTCTTTTATTCCTTAAAACATGTTATAATTTGATCCTAATCCCCAGGATGTTTTGTTCTATTTGCCATGTTTTCAACAGCCTAAAGGAGAAGTCATTATATTGTAATTTGTCGGAAGCCTTTCCTTATAGACTGCAGGAATGGGAAAATACTGGTTTGGTGAGATGGCCCTAAGTACTTTTCATTACACTATAACACTTACTAACATTTCAAACTACATTTTGACCTACTCTGTTACCTTTTGTTTATTTGTTAAATTATAATCACCAGAAATAAAAATGCAAAATATTCACAGTAGAGGTTTTAAAATATTTTCATTGATCTCTTCCTTCACTATATGTTTTTAAAACTTTAGATTACTTTGTTACTTTTGAAATAGCCATGTGTGGAGGCCAAGGAGGTTTGCTGCTGAAAATCATGAGGTGAGACAGATTAATAGAAGAAAAGGCATGCCAATTTATTTAGCATGTATACACAGCAGCCTTCAGAATTAACACCCAAAGATACAGGGGAAGTTGACCATTTTTATGCTTAAGTTCAACAAAGTATGGACAGCCATGTGGAAGTATGACTGGACAAAAGGGCATGATCTAATGTTAATAGACTGAGTTGGGACACCCAGCAAGGCCTGTCTGTCTAGATTCTTCTTGGCTCTGTGAACAACATTCCTTCCTTCTGGGTGTGGGGCAGGACCCTCTCTGGAATTGGGGTGGGGTCTTTTGACCTACTGGCAAACCAGGTAGGTCAGATCATTTCTTTGTTTTTACATAGAAAGTGAGGGAAAAATTAGAGTAATATTTTTAGATATTATGGCTGACTTTGGGGGGAAAGGGTTCAAGCTTCTATGACCTTCCTTGAAGAAGAGAGATTCCAGTTTTTATGGCTAGCTCTGGAGGAGGATGTGACTAACAGTCAGGAGGGTGGGAGAAGATCAGAGGAAAGCGTTTCTCTCTGAGGATGCTGCTGAGGCCTTCATTTTGAAGTGTTGTTTTCTGAGCCTCAATAAATGTAATTATTTCTCAAAGGCAGTCATTGAGAGTCTCTCCCCTAATGCCCTTGCTTATCATCTTGTTCCCTTTATTTAAACTATTTTGCCTTAGCTGAATAAGAATCAAGAAAAAAGGGGTTCTAGAAACTTACTACTTGGTTATGTTGTTTATTAAGCCTCTGTGGGAGAAAGAACTTGAGAAATAGCCCAATGTAAACTTGTCTCTTATTAGTTTAGTGATCAAAGCCAGTTTCTGGAAGCTTCTACTTAAATTTTACAAGGTATTTAAACATTTAGCAGAGTCCTAGCATGCAGTGGCTGCTTGATAGATGGTGGTGGTCCTCAGCTTCTTAAAAAAAAAAAGTGTGTCCTCTGTAACTTCTTCCTCTAATTCTAGAGCTACTTCAGTCTCATCCTACTTATATATGGCAGCCTTCGTATATTTTCTTTTTAAATTAATTTTTACATTTTATAAATAGAGACAGTCTTTGTTGCCCAGGCTGGCCTCCTGGCATCTAGCAATCCACTTGTCTCAGTCTCCTGATTAGCTAGGATTACAGGTGCAAGCCACTACACCCTTCAGATGTTTTGAGATAGTGATCATGCTTTCCTCTACTACAGGTTGAGTGTCCCTCATCTGAAAATCCAAAATGCTCTAAAATCTGAAACTTTTTGAGTACTGATGTGATACCACAAATGGAAAATTCCACACTTAACCTCGTGTGGCAGGTTGCAGTCAAGATGCAGGTGCATAACATGTAGTTTATTCAGCCTTCCCAAGGGGAAAAAGATCATCCCAGCTCCTTTCAGCTGTGATAAATCATTTTGGTGCATGTCCAGTTCCACCACGAAAGTACACCCACAAAGAGTAATAAAATGGCACACGCACAGGCCAGATGCATCAATGGCAAGTTCTCCACAATGCTCTGTGGGGTTAAGACCTATGTACATTACTCACTGTTTTGCTTTGTTGCTTATTCTCTGTTCTGTGGTATAAAGATGCTGTTGAAAACATCATTGACACTTGCATATCACCCATAGGGTAATGTAGATAATTCCAAAATCTGAAATTGGAAACCTTTCTGGTCCCAGCATTTTGGATAAGGAATACCCAACCTGTAGTTTCCCTTCTCTCTCATCCTCTAAGCACCATCACCTCTTTTTTTTTTTTTTTTTTTTTGGATAAACATCTGGTCTTTGGATTCTTTATCACTTGCACTGAAATTTTTGAGTTACCATCATTATCAATCACTTGCTTAACGCTGAGGGCTAGGCTTTCCTCTTTGACTCACAGTAAGAATAAAATAAAGGCACAACAAAGAAAGGAGTAAGAGATTAAGGAGGAAAGTGTTCAGCAAAGGTCTTCAGAAGCTGAGGAAACTTTTGAGGAAAGTTTTACTTCTATTTAGATACACCCATTGAAGGAATGACCCTGTATGTACTATGCCCTATTTACTTACAAATATTAGGTGGCCGCATTTAAATTTGAAGGTTTCTCTTTCTCAGTATCCTTAAGGTTGCATTGTTTCTCCAACTTTAACAGTATTTGCCACTTAAAAATGAAAAACACCATAAAAATCGAAAATCCAAATTGCAGAAGCCTAGTATTGCCGTAATTACTTAGTTACATTGTCACTTAAATGTTTGTAAATATAAAACTGGGTATGCTTATGCATATAGGTTTTACATAGTGATATAACCCAAACAAATTGACAGTGTAAATAACATTAAAGCGGCATTATCAGTAAAAATGCAAAATAGCAGTATAAAGCTAGAGATACTGTTTGCTCAAACTAAATTGGTGTTCCCAGTGTGACCGTGGTACTGAGTGCTGAGTTAGGTATGCTGTATTTCAGAATGCCATGTAATGAGTCAGTTTTGCACAGCTAATGGGCCTTTATTCCTGTAGAGCCAAATTATGTTCCCTGGCCTTAACTTGGTGTGAACATGTCTTTTACACATGTTAAGTCCACTTCCCTTTTTCGTCATTAACTCCTGGCATAGTTACAATAGTTGAAGCCAAAAGACTGTTAACTTAGAAGTAGTTGTTCAGATGTTCCAAAATAGGATTGCATAAACATATTAAGTTTTATCATCAAAGTAAATGCACAATGAAAATTCCCATAATGAGCTCCTGTAGATTTGGGGATATGCTTGGCCCCACGTGTGAGGAGCAAAAAAATCCAGATCACAGATCTGATCTACTGGTTCCATCCTACCCAGGAGATTAGATAAGATTTCTTCCTCACTGGGTAAGCTGTAAAGCTTTTTGGTTAGTGGGTGGAATTTTTGGTTTTTACATTTACCTAATTTATTTAGTCTTAGGTTAAACTCCTCCCAGATTTGAATGCTAAAACATAGATTTGTGGACATACCATTTCTTCATAGATACTCATAGATTTAAAGTAGTTTTTATACTCTCTTCTCGGTAGAAAGTATCACAGACCATACAGCTGGATGTGACTTTAGGAGATGATTTGGTTTAGTTACTTGCCTACAGGTGTATTGAAAAAGTACTGGTCTTTGAGGTGAAAGATCTATTTTGTGTCCCCAGCCCTGCTCCACAGGAAGAGCTGTTGTAGTCATTGAGCAAATATGTCAGTAATGGTCCAGAGACACAGCAGATGAGTATGGAGTGGGAACAACATCTGGGCCAGAGCAGCTTACTTTGTGTTACTCTGCTAATTCCTTTAAGTTTACATTCTGTGCAGTTTGGCCAGGAAACTCAGTTAAATTGTTTGGCACAACAGAATAATAAATCAGTCTTACTCTTTCTTACCCTGTATTTTTCTTAACCAGCTGGATGTGGGAACTCATCTGTGAGGTACTTAAAATGGAGATATGTACAGTGGATTATAATCCACCTGGTCTCACACAGACACTGCACTTGATGAAGTACATTGAACCATCTTATACAGGCAGATGTACTCAGATATCTTTTCCTTGATTACATTCTTTTGGAAGCAGTGTTTTTCTTAATTTTCAAAGTTAAGAAAAAATTTAGATTCCTAAGGTTTTACTGATACTAGACCTAAAGTATCTTTCCTTTTCTTTCTTCTTTGCCTTCCTTGTTCTGTGTCACCATATTTAAGCATGTGTGTATCCTTTTCTCTAAGTTTGAAGAGTCCGTGCACTTTAGATTTGTAAATAAGTTATCCTTTTTAGCATTAAGTTCAGTGCTTGCTTCCACTCCTAGAGTTAGGCATAGTCTCAATGTCCAAATTTTATGTAACTCAATTTCTGCCACAAATCTCAAGACAGTTTGTAATTACAAACTAATTAGTTGTGTTAGGCAGTTACCTTACATATTTTAACAAAGGTGTATGAGAGACTTTATAGTAACTGATAGAAAAGTAGCCTAAAATTGCTATTGTTAAAATTTTTTCCTACATAAGAGTCCATGTAGTTCTTTGTCCTAACAGGAACATTTGTGTGTGTGTGTGTGTTAAGAACAGTTAACCTGAGATCTACCCTTTCAAATTTAAATGCAGCATATGGTAGTATTAACTTATAGGCACAGTGTTGTACAGTAGATCTCCAGAACTTGCTCCTCTTCCTAACGGAAACTTCATACTCATAGAGCAGCAGCTTCCCATTTCCCTTTCCCCTCACCCCCTGGCAAACACTATTCTAGTCTGTTTTTATGAATTTGACATTTTAGATATCCCATGTAAGTGAAGCCATGACACATTTATTCTATGATTGGCTTATTTCATGTAACATAATGTCCCCAAGGTTTGTCCATGTTGTCCATAGCAGAATTAGCTTCATTTGTAAAGACTGAATACTATCCCATTACATGTATATACCACATTTTCCTTATCAGTTCATCCATCACTGGGCATTCAGGTTGTTTTCATATCTTAGCTTTTGTTAATGATGGTGTAATGAGCATGGGAGTGCCAATATCTTTTTGAGATGCTGATATCAGTTCTTCTGGATATAGACCCAAAAGTACAATTGCTGGATCATATGGTAGTTTAAATTTTTTAAGGAACTTTCACACTGTTTCTGTAGCAGCCATACCATTTTACGTTCTCACCAACACTGAACTGGTATTCCAGTATCTTTACATCTTCTTCAGTACCTTTTTAAAAAAACCCAGTCATCCTAACAGGAATGAGGTGATATCTGTTCTGGTTTTGATTTGCATTTCCATGATGATTATTGATGTTGAGCATCTTTTCATGTACTTGACCATTTGTATGTCTTTTTTGAAATGTGTATTCAAATCCTTTCTCTTTAAAAGTTGGTCTGTTTTTTTTGTACTTTTTTTTATAGTTTTTGAATATCAAAGGATAAAAATCACACAGTCTCAGTAGACACAGAATGCAGAAAAAGCATTTGATAAAATTCAATATATTTTCATGATAAAAAACACTCAATAAACTAGGTGTAGAAGGAATTTACCTCAAAATAATAAGGATCATATATGAAAAAGCCCACAGCCAATATCATACTTAACAGTAGAAAAAACTTTTCTATAAGATCAGGAACAAGACAAGGATGCCCACTCTTGCCACTTCATTCAACCTAGTACTGGAAGTAGAGCAGCTTGGCAAGAAAAAGAAATAAAAGTCTTCTAAATCAGAATGGAAGAAGCAAAATTATCTGTTTGCAGACAATATGATCTTATATGTAGAAAACTCTGAGGACCACACAAAAATTGTTAAACTAATACGTTCAGTAAACCTTCAGGATACAAAATCAACATACACAAATCCGTTGTGTTTGTGTACACTAATAACAAACTAATAAGGAAATTAAGAAAACAATCCCATGTATGATAGCGTTACAACGTTAAATTCACAGGAAAATTAATTAAGGAGGTGAAAGACTTATGCTGAAAACTATAAGACATTGAAAGACGTTAAAGTATACACAAATAAATTGATAGACATCCTGTGTTCACGAATTGGAAGATTTAATATTATTAAAATTTCCATATTTCTCAAAGTGGTTTACAGATTCAATGCAATTATAAAAATCCCAATGACATTTTTTGTTTTTTATTTATTTTTTGAGACGGAGTCTTGCCCTGTTGCCCAGGCTGGAGTGCACTGGTACCATCTCAGCTCACTGCAACCTCTGCCTCCCGTGTTTAAGCTGTTCTTGTGCCTCAGCCTCCCAAGTAGCTGGGATTAACAGGCATGTACCACCACACCTGGCTAATTTTTGTATTTTTAGTAGAGACAGGGTTTTGCCCTGTTGGCCAGGCTAGTCTCGAACTGCTGGCCACAAGTGATCCACTTGCCTTGGCCTCCCAAAGTGCTGGGATTACAGGCATGAGCCACCACACCTAGCCCCAATGGCAATTTTTTTTACAGAAATAGAAAAACAATGTAAAATTCATGCAGAACCACAAAAGATCCAAATAGCCAAATCAATCTTGAGAAAAAAGAACAAAACTAAAGGCATTAGATTTCCTGATTCCAAAATGTGTTACAAAGACACAGTAATTAAAACATTATGATACTATCATAAAAACAGACACATGGAACAATGTAACAGAATAGAGAGCCCAGAAATAAACTCGATTATGTATGGTCAGCTGATCTTCAACAGGGTTGCCAAGAATATACAATGGGGAAAGGACAGATTCTTCAACAAATGGTGTTGGGAAAACTGGATATCCATATGCATAAGAATGAAACTGGAACGTTATACACAAAAACCAACTCAAAATGATTTAAAAATTTAAATATAAAACCTGAAGCTCCTAGAAGAAAAACATAAGGGAAAAGTTTCATGACATTAGTCTTGGCAATGATTTCTCAAGTATCACACCAAAAGCACCAGCAACAAATGTAAAAATAGACAAGTGGGACTACATCAAACTAAAAAGCTTCTACAAAGCAAAAGAAACAATCAACAGAGTGAAAAGGCAACCTACAGAATGAGAGAAAATATTTGCAGGTAATATGTCTGACAAGGGGTTAATATCTAACAGTGGAGATTTTAAATGTAGAGAGATTACTATGCTTCAACTGTTTAAAAAAAAAAGGTATGAAAATACACACATATTCCATTGGTTAAAAGGCACATCACATTTATTGGACTACAGAATGTCCTTGGACTCTTGGTGTTTTAATGGTCTGAAATGGAAAAGAAAGATACTGGTAGGTACTTGGCATCCTCATCTTCTGCTAGTGTCCCTAGATGCCTTCGGTTAACTTTTGATGGACTGGCGTGACCTATGTATGTCTCAGACCATGCGTGAGGCCCTTGAGTCTGAGCCTCCCAGGGTCATTCTGTGTAAACAGCAACATTACTTATTTTGCCTAGATGCAATGCAAATCCAAACCATGAAATATGTAAGTCTGCTTTGGAAATATGCATTTTCTTCATTGCTTTGACAAACATTTTTGTTTGTTTGTTTTCCTGAGACAGAGTTTCACTCTTGTTGCCAAGGCTAGAGTGTAGTGGTGCAATTTTGGTTCACTGCAACCTCCGCCTCCCAGGTTCAAGTGATTTCTTGCCTCAGCCTCCCAAGTAGCTGGGATTACAGGTGCTCGCCACCACGCCTGGTTAATTTTTTATTTTTAGTAGAGACAGGGTTTCACCATGTTGGTCAGGCTGGTCTGGAACTCCTGAGCTCAGGTGATCCACCTACCTCAGGCTCCCAAAGTGCTCGGATTACAGGCATGAGCCACCGTGCCCAGCCTGAGCCACTGCGCCCAGCCTGAGCCACTGCGCCAAGCTGACAAACCTGTATTAAGTGCTTATTGTATTTCAGGTCCTGTGCTAGGTACTGGTAATATGAAGAAGGTACTGTCAGTTTTTTGAGGGAGCTTCTAGTGTAGGCAATGGCTTGCAACCAGGGACTGTTTTCAGAGTCACTTGTGAAATCAGAACACCTTATCCACATATTCAGTTCCCACCCCCTTTCCAGTGATTCTGTCTTAGTTGAACTGGGGTGAGTCTTGGGTGCCTGTACTTAGGCCTCAACATCACCTGATTTTTAAAGAAATTCTCCACTAAGAACCACTAGCAGAAACAAATAATAAATTATGATTATGAGAAATCAATACACTGTAAGTTCAAAGTACAAAAAGAACAAGGAGTGACATAATTTTTATATTTTAATTACCAACTATAATATACCTACAGAAACACAAACACAGCCCGTGAATTATGAAGTGAACGTCTTGTGACTACTATTCTTGTCAAGAAAGAAAATATTGCCAGCATCTGAGAAGTTCTCGCTGTGTTCCTTCCCCGTTACAAGTGTCTCTCCTACGGCAACAATAGCCTGGTTCTTGCTTACTTTATGTTTTACCACCTAATAAGGCATCCTTAATCAATATAGTTTCCTTTTTCTGTTTCAAACTCTGTAGGAACTAAATCATAGTACACGTATCGTTTTGTGATCTGTTGCTCACCATTGTTTATAAAACTCATCCAAGTTATTGCATATGGCGCTCGTTTGTTCGTTTTCATTAGTGTGTAGTAGTTCATTATGTGACCTCGCCACAATCTGTGTACCCATTCTTCTGTTGGACATGTGGGCTGATTCTCATCTTTGGCTATGAATAGAGCAATGCTTCTATGAACATGTGTGTGTATGTAGAGTGTCTATGTGAATGAATTTCTCCACGCTGTTTTCCTAGAGTGGATTTCTGGGTCACAGGTTGTGTATGTTGTTAACACTAGATAATGCCAACCTAAGTGATTGAACCAGTCGCTTTTTCCTAAGTGATTGAACCAATTTAAAAGCTTTTCAGTATATGAAGGTTCCTGTTGCTTTCCCTCCTTGCCAGAGATGCTTAATCTTGAAGGGTCAGTGAAAAGGAGACAAGGGAAGAGAAGGAAGGTTATTTCAGGTGTATAAGAAGGAATGAGAATAAAGAGGGTATGATAATTTCAGAAGGAAATTGCAAGCCTGCTGATACGACACTAATTTAGGAACCTGCAGGGAAGTGATGGGAAATGAGGCTGGAAGTGTGTGATGTGCTGAAGAGCTTGGCCTTTGTTCTAAGGGCAGTAGAGAGATAAAAAATATACATACATTTTTTAAAAACTTGTGACATCTGTGTGGAGGAAGAGGTCCAGATATGGGACATTTTACTACTCTAACCCAGGAAGAAATGAGAGAAGGCAGGGTAGAAGGAGCTGGTTTCCAGAAGCGTTTAGACCAAAGTCAACAGTTCTTCCGGTTCTATTGAATGTGGGGGAAAGGGCAGAGAAGCAGCAGGCTTGGTTTTTGCTTAGGTGACTGAGTAGTGGTTATTCCATTCAGTACATTGGGGACTTCAGGAAGAGGAGAATGTGAGGTCAGGGTGGCAATAATAGTGAGTGAAATTCATTTTAGACATGTAGCATGTGAGATATTCATAGAGTATCTGGAGAGAGATGTTCCGTTAGTGGGTTGAACTCAAGAGAAAGATCTAGGCCAGAAATGTCCACAGTGTTTGATTCCTCAGAGTGTAGATGGTGATTGAAGCCATGGATGAAGATGCAGCTACCCAGAGAAAGTCCGAGGAGGGTGAGGGATGCCTGGGTGGGTGTGGAAAGAGGATCCTGAAAAGCAGACTGAGGAGCAACCTAAGAAATAGGAGGTAAAAGTAAAAGAGATCATAGATGCCGGGGAAAAAGGATTTGCATGAAGCGGTTTAGGACTGGTGTCCAGTGCCCTCTGAAGACACCGAGTGAAATTAGACAGAAAATGTGCTTAGCATTTGGCAGTTAGGAAAGAAGTGTTTGGGGATTGGGACGAGCAACATTCAGCTAGTGGAGCCCAGGGAGCAGAAGTGATGCTGCAGTGGCTTAAGAGCAAAGAGTGGGTGATGAAGTGGAAACACAGATGAGGACTTGGAGTGAATGGAAGCCAAAAGCACATTAGGTAGAATAGAGTGAATGGGGTGGGGCTGGGCCATTCATGTGTTTAAGGTGGGACACCCTTGTGTATAATCCCATAGAGAGGGATGGAGGAGAGAGAAAGGTCCTGAAACCTCAGCCTGAGGGGAGGGAAGGACCCTCGTCCTGTTAGAGGGACTTAACTTTGAATAGGAGGAAAGTACTCTGTCACTGAAAGAAAAAGGATGTGGAAAAAATGGGCACAGATGGAAATAAATGTTTAAGAAGGTTTGCAGAGAATGAGAAATTGGAAGTTTCTAGCCTTTTTTGTTTTTAAGACAGAGTCTCACCCACTCTGTCGCCCAGGCTGGAGTGCAGTGGCGCTGCAACGTCTGCCTCCCAGGGTCAAGGGATTCTCGTGCTTCCACCTCCTGAGTAGCTAGGATTACAGGCATGCACCACCACATGTGGCTAATTTTTGTATTTTTTAGTAGAGACAAGGTTTTTTTGATGAGGCTGGTCTGGAACTCCTGGTCTCAAGTGATCCGCCTGCCTTGGCCTCCCAAAGTGCTGGCATTACAGACATGAGCCACCAGACCTGGCCGGCAGTTCCTTGCTTTTAGTAACTTTTTTCTTCTTTAATGAGAGGCAGTTCATTTGGTTGAGTAAAGATGAAAGTTAATGGTCTTCTAAACATATACCCAACCAAATTGTATTACATAATTTTGGACACTTAATTAACCTGCTAAAGATGCAGATGTCCTTTAATGGACATCAAAGGTAAAAAGCCATAGCTCTGCCTCTGGAAAGAGTCTTATGGGATATTGAAGGAACACTTCTTTATTATAGAGACAGAGTCTCACTCTGTCGCCAGGCTGGAGTGGAGTGGCACAATCTCGGCTCATTGCAGCCTCCAGCTCCTGGGTTCAAATGATTCTCTTGGCTCAGCCTCCCAAGTAGGTGGGACTACAGATGTGTGCCACCACGCCCAGCTAATTTTTGTATTTTTGGTAGAGACAGGGTTTCACTATGTTGGCTGGGATGGTCTTGATTTCTTGACCTCGTGAGCCCCCCCACCTCGGCCTCCTAAACTACTGGGATTACAGGCGTGACCCACCACGCCTGGCCTGAAGGAACACTTTCTATTCCATTACCATACCTGAAAAGATTTAAGTTTTATAACCATCTTATGCTTCTGTTTATCCTCTTTCTATACAGAAAGCAAAACCCTCGGCCCAGTGTGGTAGCTCATCCCAACCCAGCACTTTGGGAGGCCAAGGCGGGTGTATCACAACATGAGGAGTTTTAGACCAGACTGGCCAACATGGCGAAACACAGTCTCTACTAAAAATACAAAATATAGCTGGGCATGGTGGTGGGCACCTGTAATCCCAGCTACTTGGGAGGCCAAGGCAGGAGAATTGTTTGAGCCCGAGAGGCAGAGGTTGCGGTGAGCCAAGATCGTGCCATTGCACTCCAGCCTGGGCAACAGGATGAGACTCCATCTCAGGAGAAAAAAAAAAAATACTCATATGATCAGGATTTGCAAAACAATTTCCCCTAAATCTTTTATGGTCAAAGAACTTGAAAGAGAGAGAAGGCAGGGAAAGGAGAATGAATATGTATATGTGAATATGTATATGTAAAGGGAATTTTGGCTAAATTCTCTTTAGCCAAAGACCACCGGGAGCATACATGTAGTTGAACAAGTTGGCTTTATTACTCTTTGCAGTAAGGAAGAACACACCTTATAAGATACCATGTGGTGTCTTAGTTAAGAGGGTGTTAGAACCTATCATAGAATTTGGGCTCTGGCTGGGTAATATTAGGGAAAATCCAAGGAAATGGGAGCTCACTGTGTCTTGGGTGCTGTCAGAAGGCAGGACAATTCTGTGATTAGGTATCTATAAATCTTACTTATAGGGAGGGCAGACTAGATTGAGGAAAAAGCTATGGTTGGTAAAGAAATGGCAGTCACTCATTTAGTACAGGAGGGGGATGTTTGGTATTGTGGATTACACAGTGACCTTGTTTTTGTGTCACTTTATCATAACAGAGTCTTAGAGTGACTTCATTTAATAGAGTCTGTGAGATTATGTCCAACAGAAGAACAAAATTGCCTGACTCTGACGGACCAGCTTGTAATAACATTGAAGTCTAACTATGAAAGTCAGATCAGTTCTGGGACTGCTTTATCTACTTATTAAAAAAAAAAACCATATGCATGGTCCTAGTTGAACTCTAATTTTTATTTTGTTAATTTTTTTATTTCAATAGCTTTTGGGGTAGAAGTGGTTTTGGTTACATGGATGAATTGTCTAGTGGTGAAGTCTGAGATTTTAGTTCACGTGTCACCTTGTTTTGTTGAGTCCAGTTTTAACATAGATTGGCAAGAGTTTGAGAAATTCTCTCATGCTGTCTTTTTTTTTTTTTTTTTTGAGGCAGGGTCTCATTCTTGTCACCCAGGCTAGAGAGCAATGCTGTGGTCTCAGCTCACTTTAATCACTGCCTCCTGGGTTCAAGCAGTTCTCTTGCCTCAGCCTCTCGAGTAGCTGAGATTACAGATACCCACCACCAAGCCCAGCTAATTTTTGTATTTTTAGTAGAGATGGAGTTTCACAATGTTGGCCAGGATGGTCTCAAACTCCTGACCTCAGGTGATCTGCCCACCTCGACCTGGGATTACAGGTGTGAGCCACCACGCCTGGCCTCTCACACTGTCATTTTTTATTAGTACAATACAGTTTAATGCTTTAGGATGCAGGATGTACTTTTTCAGCTATACCCTTGTGAGAATGGGAGACAGGGGAGACCTGTAAGTTGGCAAGGGACTCACAAATCTTAAACAAGAATCCCTACATAGGAAGAATCTGTGCAGGGGGAGGCCGATCACTTCTAATCAGTTTTGCAGATGCTTAGTATCTAACCAAGAATGATTTTTTTTTTAAATAGATACAGGGTGTTGCCCAGGCTGAGCTTGAACTCCTGGGCCCAAGGGATCCTCCCACCCTGGCCTCTTTGGGATTACAAGCGTGGGCTACTGCACTCAACCTGGTAAATTAACATCAAGACTTGTAACTAACTGCCCAGGGAACCAACATCTTAAGTTCTTTTGTCATCATATTCTCTCCTTGTAGGCGAATCTATATAAGAGACAAAATCACAATCTGAAGATCGTTTGATTTGGATGGGGACATTATAATACAAGCTAGCCTGGGTATCTCGGTGGCTGTTGTCATCAAGGTATGACATGTATACTTTAGGGATTTGTGTGCCCAGTACACAGAAACACAGGTCGGACCCTAAAACCATGTGCTGAACCAGTGTGCTGAAATGTTGAATGGCAAAATTACTAAGGTGTGTTTCGTACCATGTCTGCATCTAGCATGAGAGCTTGTGCATAGTAGGTATTCAGTGCATATTGTAAGGACTTGTCTAGGCTTAAAGGATGGAGGGCCATGGATACAGGGAAGAGGGTGAGGCTATTGAGCTTATTTGTGTCTGCCATGGATATAGAGAACCCTATCTTGTAGCCATTTGCCAGCCTTGTAGGCATTTGCCAACCTGGTTCAGAACTTTAATACAAGTTTATGATGGAGCTAGTCTACAAGTTTGGTTTGTTTGCTTTATAGGGACAGGGTCTTGCTCTGTTGCCCAGGCTGGAGTGCAGTGGTGAGATCATAGGTCACTGTAGCCTTGAACTCCTGGGCTCAAGTGATCCTCCTGCCTCAGCCTTCTGAGTAGCTAGGACTACAGGTGTGTGCCACCATGCCCTGCTAATTTTTGTATTTTTAGTAGAGACAGGATCTTGCTATTTTGCCCAGGCCTGTCTTGAACTCCTAGCTTCAAGCAATCCTCCTGCCTTGACCTTCCAAAGTGCTGAGATTACAGGCATGAGGTACTGTGCCCAGCCTACAAATTTTTAATAGAAACATTGTAAAGGGCAGAAGGGAGAAAGGGAAGGAATTAAAATTTATCTGTAACTGCAGAAGAGCAAATTAAGGGGCTTCCTTTACCTACTTCATTCCAACATTGTGAACCTGTGTAAGGAAACAAAATGCATAGAAATTTAAGAAGCAGGTCTCTTTGTGGATACGTCAACTGTGTAGAGACACGTTGACCAAGCAAATCTGATATATGAAATTTGCTCTTGTTTTATTTTTTCATTATTACTCTTTATATTGGGACAGGCTTTCCTCCCACATGACTTACTACTTATTCCTGCCCCTTTTTTTTTTTTTAATTTCTTTTTCTTGCTGATTCCTTTTTCTCTTCCATCTTATACTTTGAATCAGAATGTACAATTAGTTTTATGATAGGTAAAAATAGTAAGAGCCTTTTGATATGAGAATTGCTTTCTCTATGATGTTAAAGTGAAATTCTGTTTTGCCCATTAATGCATATGTGTGGTTATAGTTCTATTTTATTGATAACTATTTTTGAAATTGTATGCCATTTTCCCCAGATGATCATACTGTGAAAAATGATTGAGTTAAACCTACAGAGATGAAAAATCTCTAAATGGTGGTGGTTGGGCTAGATTTCACATTACTGCTGTAGAAATGGTGTTAAAACCTGTGATTGGTTCCCCAGTTATCTTGGGCAGTGCCCTAATTATACCCTTAAATGGAAGACGTTGCTCTTCTTTTTCATTCTTGGGGCCAGGCATGTATAATCCCAGCACTTTGGGAGGCCAAGGTGGGCAACTTGCTTGAGTGCAGGTGTTCAAGACCAGCCTGGGCAACATAGCAAAACTCTGTCTCTACTAAAAATACAAAAATGTAGCCAGGCATAGTGGCATGCACTTGTAATCCCAGCTACTTGAAACGCTGATGTGGGAGGATCACTTGAGACAGGAGGTTGAGGCTGCAGCGAGCCGTGATTGCACTACTGCATTCCAGCCTGGGCAACAGAAAGAGAGACCCTGTCTCAAAAGAAAGAAATAAAATAAATAAAAATAAAATCTTCTCGTATGCCTGATCTGTTACTGATTTATTCATATGCCTTTGGAGGCTCTAAAATTTGCTATTAATCAGGATTTCAAGGACATTATGATAATAGTTAATATGGATATTAATAGATTTTTCTCAGGAATTCCATTTCACTATTTTGGTTACTTTTAAGTATTTAAAATATTTAAGGTTCATATTAATATTATTAATGAATGTGTTATACTGAATATGTAAAAAAAATAGTGGATTCTTTTTGAGTTACAAGGTAACTGAGAGAAAAATCGTAGAGTATAACACTCCTATCTTGTATGTCAAAAAATCAAGAGTATGAAAACATTGGATGATTTCTGATTTTCCTAGATGAAAAATTATGGTACCTTAATGTACAATTTTTGGAAATTTTGGAACTCAAAATATCAGTAAACATTGAATTAATAAGCCACTTGGCAAATAATATAGCTCTTATGTTGTACTTAATAAACATTAAGCAGAGGGTTTCATGAGTAATGAACACATCATTGTAACTACTTCACATCTTCTGCCTTTTAAGTAGATACAGAAAAGGGTTGTCTTTTAAACAGTAGTTATTTTAAATTTACATTCTTTAAGAAGAAAAATGGCTGAGGTATATTTATTTGAGTGGCCGGAACTCTTCCTTAATGTTTGTGGTGCTTCATTAATTTAATACGTCATCTTGTACCTCAGTATAATTGAGCCAGCTGTGTGAAGATGTTGTGGTTATTCTTTGATTAGGACTGAAATCTATAATGGGAAGAAAGATACTTTTATTTCTCTATATCAGTATATTGTGACATAATTATTTTTACCAGAATGATATTTTTTTAAACTAAATTAATAAATAGGCTTTTGGAATCAGGAAATACTTTAGAATTCAGCTGGTTCAGCCACTTCTGTTTATTGCTAACGATACTGCAGACCAAAGTGTGGAGAAATGAATTATCCAAGGTGACACATCTGGTCAACATATTTGGTCCAGTGCTTCCCACCCTGTCGTGCATGTTATTCTTTCAAAACCAATCTAGACTGTTTATTTATTTTTATTTATTATACTTTAAGTTCTGGAGTACATGTGCAGATCGTGCAGGTTTGTTACATAGGTATACACGTGCCATGGTGGTTTGCTGCATCCATCCCCCCATCATCTACATTAGGTATTTCTCTTAATGCTATTCCTCCCCAATCCCCCTGCCCACTGCTATTCCTCTCCTAACTGCCCAACCCTCAGGCCCCAGTGTGTGATGTTCCCCTCCCTGTGCCCATGTGTTCTCATTATTAAACACCCACTTACGAGTGAGAACATGCAGTGTTTGGTTTTCTGTTCTTGTGTCAGTTTGCAGAGAATGATGGTTTCCAGTTTCATCCATATCCCTGCAAAGAACATGAACTCATCTTTCTTATGGCTACATAGTATTCCATGGTGTATAGGTGCCACATTTTCTTTATCCAGTCTGTCATTGATGGGCATTTGGGTTGGTTCCAAGTCTTTGCTATTGTGAACAGTGCCACAATAAACATACATGTAAATGCATCTTTACAATAGAATGATTCATAATTAGACTATTTAAAAAAAAATGGGATGTGGGAGAATGCCAAAGGAAAAGGGTGAACATCCCTTTTAGTGAACCTGCTAAGGTTAAGGGTTCACTTAATGGGTCTCCAGCATCTGTTCTTTAGACCAAATCCTTCTGTGGTAGAAATAATCATGCTAATAAAATCAATTTTTGCCTTTTAGGTGAGAGTTACGTGTGTGCATCCAATGAACCATTTCGTAAAGTCGATTACACCAAAAATATTAATCCAAACTGGTCTGTGAACATCAAGGGTGGGACATCCCGAACCCTGGCTGCTGCTTCCTCTGTGAAAAGTGAAGTGAAAGAAAGTAAAGATTTCATCAAACCGAAATTAGTGACTGTGATTCGAAGTGGAGTGAAGCCTAGAAAAGCTGTGCGGATCCTTCTGAATAAAAAGACTGCTCATTCCTTTGAACAAGTCTTAACAGATATCACCGAAGCCATTAAATTAGACTCAGGAGTTGTGAAAAGGCTCTGCACCCTGGATGGAAAGCAGGTAAGATGGTTTTAGTTCCCAGTTCTCTGTCTGACTTTTCAACTGTCTGTGCCATGGTGGTTACATAGTCAACAATAGAAATTTTGTACTCTGCTAGAAATCCTTCTAGGATTCCCACTTGAGAAGTTGTGTGTGTGTGTGTGTGTGTGTGTGTGTGCGTGCGTGTGCATGTGTGTGTGTAAAATTAATCTTTTTGTGAAAAATGTAAGTGACTTAAATACCTCAAAAGTGAGTATAGAGAAGTCTATCATATACTTCTTTTGGTGATTGGAAGGGAAAATGTAAATTTCTGAGGGAAAATTGTAAGTTGAGGAGACACCTTACGTTAAATATGACATGTTATCTATTTATGAATAAGAGCAACTGGTAATTTGTAAAGTCATGATGGACTTGGGTATCACAGGAGTCAAAATTAAAAGTATTTAACATTCTTAGAAAAGCCTTTTCTTCCCCACTTATGTATAATAGGGAAAATGTATTTCAAAAGTAAGTACTTTTATAGGAATGACCTTAAAAGTTTCATAGGGAGCAGTGGAGATAATTAGTCAGCACTTCTGAGAAATGAAACCAATTGCACAGAAAAAAGCAATTGAAATTACCGCAACAATGTATCAAGGAATCCAAGGGACAAAAAAAGTTGGCATATTGCAAGAACAGTTGAATAGCAGTTACATAGGTGTTTAATTTTGCTGCAATGAGATTATCATTGCTAAAAAGAAACATGTGGCTTCTGAAGTGTATTTTCCCCCAAATTCCATAAAGTTAAATTGTTTATATTTACATTGTATGAAAATTATAGTTTCCAAAATTAAATTTGTTTTTTGGTTCAATTTTGCCTCTTTCCTCTAACATACTTAATTTATTTTGAAGTGTTTGGCTCTTGAAGTGCTGGGAATGAATAATATAAAACACTGAGCAGTGTCTTCGGGAAAAACACAATCAAATTAGTTTCTCGAAGACCAGATCTTGTTAGTAGTGTTTTCTGAAACATTAACAGTTTTAAAAAATACGTTCTAAAGATTTCAGTAGATGACGGTAAAATTAGAATGACGTTTCTAATTAATTAATGATGGGAAGGTATATAGTACCTCATAGCAGCCTGCCTCCAAATATGTGTGAATGATAATAGACACTTTGTAAAATTTAGTTAACAGCACAGTACAACAGAAAACACCTTAAGATTTACTCTGCAAGGAAGTAAAAATAAATTAGGCTAAGGAAAAAGGTATTTGACAAATCCAGTAGTTGATTCTTGATGGGCACAGGGAAGACACTTATAGAGACAAATATTTAAGATACCTAACCAAAGGAAAAAACATCTAAACTCACTGATTTAGGGGAAAAGGGCATATAAATAGTAAATACAGGTGTGATTTTAAAAATTAGAGCTCCAATTTGGAAATCGCAAAATGAATG
This sequence comes from Cacajao melanocephalus, assembly GCA_963573385.1. Classification (NCBI taxonomy): domain Eukaryota; kingdom Metazoa; phylum Chordata; class Mammalia; order Primates; family Pitheciidae; genus Cacajao; species Cacajao melanocephalus. Next base: position 26,927 of record CAUYLG010046063.1, on the reverse strand, counting down.
ACATTCACAGAAAATGTAGGTTAAATAAAGAAGTTGTACTCAGGTATGGTGGTACACACCTGTAGTTCCAGTTACTTGTGAGGCTGAAGCGGGAGGATCTTTTATCCTTTGAACCCAGGAGTTTGGGGCTGCAGTGAGCTGTGCTTGTGCCGCTGCATTCCAGCCTAGGTACTGGTGACAAACAAGACCACATCTCCTGGGTGGGAAAAAAAAAAAGGAAATACAACATCTAGTTAAAATATGTGATTGAAATAGTAACCATTGAAATTTAAATAGTTAACCAAAAAATTACCCCAAGAAAGGCTCCAGACTGTAGATGTAAAAATGTTAACTAAAGCACATGCAACTCAAAATCAACGTTTCAGAACAATACAGTGTAATGAATAGGACTCATGCTGGTAATTAAAGGATGGCTTACTATTAAGAAACTTTTTTATTTGTGAGATCTATGGGATAAAGCATAATAGCACATATTCATAATCCCAGAAATATATTGCAAAGGTATTTGATAAAATACTCCATATTCAGTTAAAGATTTAGCAATAAAAACAGTTTTTTTTTAAAAAAAGTTACACTAATAAAAACCGAATTTCTATCCGAAACACCAAGCCAATATATTACAAAGTAAATAAACATTGGAAGTATTTTTATGACAGGTCCAAAATAAAGATGCTTGATAGCACCAGTATTCAGCATTCTTCTATACATTCTTTCTGATTTTTATTTATAGTTTACTAGAATTTCACTAAGAATCAAAATGAGATTTTTTTAGGAGGGCTAGATGGGGAAGCTAACCAAATGGTTTTAAAAGTTAATCTGGAAAATAGGAAACTTTGGAAATAATGCTTAATGGACTCTCATGCTACCAGATATTAAATCATCATAATCATACCTTCTGAATACACCAAAATTCTAATACACCAAAATTAAATTCCAGGTGTATTAGAAATATAGATGTCAAAATGAAACAAAAGAACTAGAAGTATGTCAATGGTTATGTTGCATTAGGAACAGGTTTTCTTAAGCATAAGGTAGTGGGAAAATCACAAAGGGCAAGGTTGAATGGACAATATAAAAATGAAAAATTTCTGGATGTCAAGCAAGGGTTATATGCTTTAATATTGAGTTTAGTTCCTGCCATCTTAGCTGTTCTTATGATAATGTGAATACAAAAAAAAATATTGAGTTTAGTAATTTAATATGAAAAAGACAAATGCTACAATAAAAAAAGAAAGTTTATAAACAATTTGAAAAGACAGAATTAGTGAACATTAAAAAATGTTCAGTTTCACAAAAAGGTGAATTAAAGAAGTGAGATATTTTAGTATTTAAACCTGGCAAGCTCTTAAGATGTTCACTATTTTTGAATATGCAGTGAATTGGCATTTTCAAATGGTGATGGAAGTGTAAAATTCAGAAGCTTTATGAAAAGCGATTTGTTAATATGTATAACTATTCAGATGTTCTTACTATTTAAATTAGTAAATTAACTTTTGGAATTTATCCTAAATGACCTGACATGCAAACATAATTACACATAAAAATTTCATCCCAGCATAAAAGCGAAAATTTGAAAGCAGTTTAAAATCCCTAAGATAGGAAATAGTTAAGTTATATGACCATAGAATTCATATGTACTGGCATTGCAAATTATGTTTGGAGTAATATTTAAAGATACGAGAAAGTGTTAAATGGAAAAAGCAAGAAACAAATTCCATGTAATATGTTTTCAATTCTGTGTTAAAAGTAGCAGCAGAAGTATTTTGGTAAAGCTAATTCAGAAGGAAACAAGATTATACTTGCCATCAGAAACTGAATATTTGCCGTGCTCATATCCACTACTACTTCATCATATCTGCTCAAAAACAAGAACTCAAGCACTGAGAAAGAAAAAACTGATCTCAGTTGGATTTCAGACATTCAAACACATTATGAGTTAATCCTTGAAATTTTGGTATGTGGCTGTAAAATTATTTTTCATGTGCCAAAAAAAATCTTTTAAGACTTTCAATTAAAATATTTCTTTGGAAAAATTAGATTTAATTTTTGATAAACACAACATTGGATATTGCATTTTCAGCAAACCAGGTATCCTTAAAACTATAGTTTTCTTGGTGCTGAGTCCATGTTGTACTCTATAGATGGACTTGCTAATCTTCAAAACTTCAAGTCTGTTTTTGGTTTATGTAAGTTTAAAGATAACATGAAACCTGCAAACCTTTAAATGGGCAGTGCTCATTTTGATTTTTTTTTAATAAAAAAAATCTCTATGGGTATGCACACTTGATCTTGACCAAAAGGCCAAGAAGCAATTCTACAGGTGTGTAAAACTGTCAGCATTCTGAGAATTCTCATGGAAAGGACAGCTTTCCTTACATGAAGAAAAAGGAATGAGAAAGGAGCTAAGATCTGTTGATAAGTTGTCTGTGCACACAATTGTAAACTGTCTGCCTAAATTTTGTTTTTTCCTGATTACTTCCTACCCAGATTGGTTTTTATCATTTAAAATTTTTCTGGTCATCAACACAAGAATAGAAATTAAATAACTTTTAGGCAATTCACCATGAACAGTCACTGACTCTCTCATGACACCTGTGTGAGAGTTTTAAGGAGCTGGTTATCCTTTGAGTTTGAAAGCATTCCTGATTGAAGACGTGATGGTATATCATGTGCCCGTAGCATTTATGTGGCTAAAACAGTGTCCCTTGAATCTTTTCTTCCCTCAAAATGGGTGAACACATCTTGCTATGAGCATTGACTCCATTTACAAGGTCTGACTTGGTTATTAAAACTAACTCCTGTATTTTATATCTCTTCATAAAATCACTTCAAATAAAATCATATTTAGGATTTTGTCCGTATTCTTGGGTTTTCTTTAGTGTAGAGCAGTGGTTCTCAACCAGGGACAGTTTTGTCCCTAGGGCACATGTGGCACTGTCTAAAGTCATTTTTTGATTGTCAAAGCTGGGGGTGGGGATTCCACTGGGTAGAAGCTGGGGATGCTGCCCATCATCCTATGATGCACAGGACAGCCACGACATCATCCTTTCTTGTCCAAGATGTTAACAGTGCTGAGATTCAGAAATCCTGGTGTAGAGTAAGTGAGACGATTCAAAAGGAAGTGCTGCTTGTTTGAATAAATGTTAACTTTGTTATTAGGCCATATGCTAAGCTTTTTTTCAGAATTTATAGATGTCCTGATATATATTTATATATTTATAGATCTATATGGTTATAGATGTCTCTCTGTCCATTTGTTATCTATTGATATGACTGATGCAAGATTGTTAGAATGTCATGGTTTGTAGGGTGTTTTTTGTTTTTGAGACAGGGTCTCCCTCTGTCACCCAGGCTGAAGGGTGGTAATGATCTCAGCTTACTGCAGCTTTGACCTCCTGGGCTCAAGTGATCCTCCCACTTCAACCTCCTGAGTAGCTGGGACTGCAGGCACATGATACCATGCTTGGCTAATTTTTGTAGTTTTGTAGAGATGGGGTTTCCATGTGTTTCCCAGGCTGGTCTTGAACGGGTAGGCTCAAGCAGTACACTTACCTTGGACTCTGAAAGTGCTGGGACTATAGGCATGAGCTGCTGTGCCCAGCCAGTTTGTAATCTTTATTGGGTTGGATTTAAATGTTTGTCTTCGTTGTGTGAGGCAGACAGATGACTGAGTAGTACAGCTTTGCAGGGGATTAGATAAAGACATCCCAAATGGTTTAACTAAGAATTGAAAGTAAAGTATAAGGTTAGCTGGGCATGGTGACACTTGCCTGTAGTCCCAGCTACTAGGGAGGCTGAGGCAGGAGGATTACTTGAGCTCAGGAGTTCAAGGCTGCAGTGAGCTATGATCACACCACTGCATGCCAGCCTTGGGGACAGAGTGAGATCCTGAGATCCTGACTCAAAAAATGAATGAATATGAAGTGTAAGGAATCATTTAATCTCATGAGTTTTCAAATACTGTATTTAATACTTAAAAGTGATGTCATGGTTACTGATTTTCTGCAAACAAAATATATAACCTATGTTGTTTATAGATGTGATGACCAGAAAACATGATCTGTAAAGAGAAGTCATGATTATTCTCCACTTAAGTAATTTTAACTTGCAATTAATTTTGATTAAATGCTTCACTTAAATGCTTTTAAAAATAAAACCTTCTTGCACTTTAAAGTTAAAGGGATTGTATAGGAAAACAAGTTTACTTTTTAAATTTTGTGGGAGAGTGACTTTCTCATAATAAAATACAGCAGGGAGAATTTTTTTAAATGCCTTTATTCTGTGAAGGGATTAAAAGGTCCAAGTATAGCTTTTGTCCACATGTATAAAAAGAATTCTAGCTTTTAGCTTTCCCAGAAACAGCAGAGTTTTAACACAAGAAATATATTTTGTGGAGTTTTGGAACAAGTTTGTTCTTGTCATGGACAGAGGCAAAACAGACTCAGAAATTGCTTGCAGTTGATGTGTTAGGGATAAAAATCACTTCCAGACTTTGGGACCACTGCCAGCCTTAGGATGCTCACATGCAGTGGGTCCTCTTTGGGGTACATGGCAACTCCTTGGAGTGCCTATTCTTAGCCATCTTAGAGTTCACTTTTTAAAAAGTTTGATTATTTCATGGATACCATAATATAAGTAATATTTATTTTATACTTTACCTTTCTGGAATCACATTTTCTAGTGAAGGTTCATTTTTTTGATTACCTAATCATATTTAGGTAAAGCAGTCTCTTCTCAGACGTTGCTACATAAAACTCAAATTGTTTATATGTATTCACAAACATTTTCTACAATTTATTTAACCTTGTTACAATTTTTCCTTAAAGTAGATAAGGAAAGAATTTGGTTTTAATTCTCACACTGCTCCCAATGCATGCATTTCCTTTTGTAGATGATAGAAATCTAGACAACTGTATTTTGTCTTACTAGATACATTCGCACCTGCAAAATGTGGGTAGCCCTGGTCTGCCTCAAGTGATGGAAAATTTATCCCAACCAAGAATCAACAAACTAAGAGCAACTAGTAGGATATTTCAGCAGGAAATATGAGTATAGAAAGGGAGGGAAATGTTATTTTGTTCTTTGATTCCTGATCTAAGGTGACTTACCTTAAAACAAAAGGGGGAGAGAGGAAGGGCTTAAATCTTCGCTTTTGATGAACCCCTTTTTAAAGAGTAATGTGAAAAGTGTGAAGAAAGAAGGAAATATTTAAATATCCCTCTTAAAGTGAAGTTTGCATTTTGCCATTTTGATATTCATTGTAAAGCAATTTCCCTTGACCTTAAATATTTTCTCCCTTTTAATGGGAAACTGGAAGAAAATACTAAAATTCTGTGAGTTGCAAATTAGGAGAGCTATTTAGGAGAAACAATTTTAGCTCCAACAAATTATGCAATATAAAGTGTAGGTAGGATTAAAATGACATCACTGCAAACTCTTTTGTTTCCTTAATTATTCCTTTGATGTCTAAGGGGAGTAATGCGTGCAGGATAAAGATAGTGTTAAAATTTGTTATTAAGCTGAAATTTTATGCACTACCAAATTTTGTTACAAATGTATTTTTTTTGGATTATAATGGTTATCACAATATTAATTTTGTTCTATAAGTATTTGACAATGTGTAGAGTAATAGCTAACAGCTTAATTAGGTAATAGATAACTAATAGCTTACTATGCCAGGCATTGTGTTAGTGCTTTAATTTTTTTAATATGTGCGTTTTTGAATTTCAGTAACTTTTAGGATATAATGGTATTTGGTGACGTGAATGAATTGTATAGTGGTGAAGCCTGAGATTTTATTGCACCTGTCACAGAGTACTGTACATTGTACCCACCATGTAGTTTTTTTTATCCCCACTCCTTTCACCCTCCCCACTTCTGAGTTGCCAAAGTCCTTTATGCCGTTTTGTATGCATTTGTGTACCCATAGCTTATAAGTGAGAACATACAGTATTTGGTTTTCTATTCCTAAGTTACTACAGGTAGAATAATGGCCTCTAGCTCCATCCAGGTTGCTGCAAAAGACATTATTTCAGTCTTTTTGGTGGGTGAGTAGTATTCCATGGTGTATATATACCACATTTTTTATCCACTCATTGGTTAATGGACACTTAAGTTGGTTCCATGTCTTTGCAATTGTGAATTGTGCTATGATAAACATACGCATGTAGTGTCTTTTTAATATAATGACTTCTTTTCCTTTGGGTAGATATTCAGTAGTGGCGTTGCTGGATCAAATGGTAGATCTACTTTTAGTTCTTTAAGAAGACTTTGCACTGTTTTCCATAGAGGTTGTATTGATTTACATTCCCACCAGCAATGTATAAGTATTCCCCTTTCACCACATCCACATCAGCATCTATTGTTTTTTGACTTTTTAATAACAGCCATTCTGGTGGGGCTAAGGTGGTACGTATGTCATTGTGGTTTTAATTTGCATTTCCCTCATGATTAATGAGCATTTAAAAAATATTTTTGTTGGCGATTTGTATATCTTTTAAGAAATATCTATTTATGTCAGTTGCCCACTTATTGATGGGATTATTTGTTCTTTTTTTCTCACTGATTTGAGTTTCTTGTAGATTCTGGATATTGGTCCTTTGTTGGATGCATAGTTGGCAGATATTTTCTTCTATTGCATAGGTTGTCTGTTTACTCTAATAATTCCTTTTGCTGTGTAGAAGCTTTTTAGTTCAATTAGGTCTTATTTATTTTTTTGGTTGCATTTGCTTTTGGGGTCTTATTCACAAATTCTTTACCTTGGCCAATGTCCAGAAGAGTTTTTCCTACATTTTCTTGTAGAATTTTTATGGCTTCAGATCTTAGATTTAAGTCTTTGGTCCATCTTGAGTTGATTTTTGCATATGGCGAGGGATAGGGAATCCAGTTTCATTCTCGTATATGTAGTTATCCACTCTTCCCAGCACCACTTACCGAATAGGGTTTTTTTCCCCAGTGTATACTTTTGTCTGCTTTGTCAAAGATCAGTTGTTTCTAAGTATTTTTATTTCTAGATTCCGTATTCTGTTCTGTTGATCTATACGTGACTTTTATACCAGTACCATTCTGATTTGATAACTGTAGCCTTATAGTTTAATTTGAAGTCAGGTAATGTGATGCTGCCAGGTTCCTTTTTTTTGCTTAGGATTGCTTTGGCTATATGGGCTATTTTTTGGTTCCATATGAATTTTAGGATTCTTTTTTCTAATTCCATGAAAAAAATGATGTTGGTATTTTGATAAGAATTGCATTGAATTTGTAGATTGCTTTGGGCATATGGTCATTTTCATAATATTCTTCCAACCCATGAGTGTGGGATGTATTTCCATTTGTTGTGTCATCTTTGATTTTTTAGCAGTGTATTGTAGTTCTTCTAGAGATCTCTCATGTCCTTGGTTCAGCATATTCCTTGATATTCTATTTTATTTTTTGCAGCTATTGGATAAAGGATTGAATTCTTGATTTGATTCTCAGCTTGGTGGTTGTTGATGTATAGCAGTGCCACTGATTTGTGTACCTTGTAACCTGAGACTTTACTGAATTTATTTATCAAATCTAGGAGTCAGAGAAATCTTTAGCGTTTTCTTGGTATGTGATCATATCATCAGCAAACTTGGATAGTTTGACTTCCTGTTTTCCAGTTTGGATGCCCTTTATTTCTTTCTTTTGCCTGATTGCTCTGGCTAGGACTACCAGTACTGTATTGAATACAAGTGGTGAAAGTGGGCATCATTGTCCTGTTCCAGTTCTTAGGCAGAATGCTTTCAGCTTTTCTCCATTTGGGATAATGTTGGCTGTGGGTTTGTCTGATATGGCTTTTATTATTTTGAGGTGTGTTTCTTCTATGCCTAGTTTGTTGAAGGTTTTTCTTTTTTATCATAAAAGGATACTGGATTTTATTGAATGCGTTTTCTGCATCTATTGAGATGCTCATATGGTTTTTGTTTTTAATTCTATTTATGTGATGTATCCCATTATTGACTTGCATTTATTGAATTATCCCTGCATGCCTGGGATGAAACCCACTTGATCATGGTGAATTCTCTATGTTTTTTTTTTTTCCAGACAGAATCTTGTTCTGTCACCTAGGCTGGAGTGCAGTGGTGTGATCTTGGCTCACTGCAACCTCTGCCTCCTGGGTTTAAGAGATTATGCCTCAGCCTCCTGAGTAGCTGGAATTACAGGCGTATGCCACCATACCTGGCTAATTTTTGTATAGAGACAGAGTTTTGCCATGTTGGCCAGACTAGTCTCTAATCCTGACCTCAGGTGATCCACTCAGTTCAGCCTCCTAAAGTGCTGAGATTACAGGCGTCAGCCACTGCGCCCGGCCTGAATTATCTTTTTGATATGTTGTTGGATTCAGTTTGTTAGTATTTTGTTGAGGATTCTTGTATCTGTGTTCATCAGGGATATTGGTATGTAGTTTTCCTTTTTGTTTTGTCCTTTTCTAGTTTGGGTATCAGGGTAATACTGGGTTTATAGAATGAGTTAGGGAGGATTCCCTCTTTCTTAGTGTTTTTGAATAGTTTCAGTAGGATTGGTACCTTTGAATGTCTGATAGAATTTGGCTGTGAATGCATCTGGCCCTAGGCTTCTTTTTATTGGTAATTTTTGTATTACTGATTCAATCTCACTGCTAGTTATTGGTCTGTTCAGAGTTTCTATTTCTTTCTGATTCAAGCTAGTAGGGTTGTGTGTTTCCAGGAATTTATGAATTTCCTCTAGGTTTCCAAGTTTGTATGCATAGAGATATTCATAGTAGTACTGAATGATCTTTTATATTTTTGTGGTATCAGTTGTAATGTTTCTGTTTTCATTTCAAAAGAGTTTATTTGAATCTTCTCTCTTGGTTAATCTAGCTGCTGGTTAATTGATTTTATCTTTTCAAAGAGCTAACCTTTTTTTTTTATTGATCTTTTGTATTGTCTTTTTGATATCAATTTCATTTAGTTTTGCTCTGATCTTTATTTTCTTCTAGCTTTTGGTTTAGTTCTTATTTCTCTAGTTCCTTGAGGTGTGACATTAGGTTGTCAATTTGTGATCTTTCAAACTTTTCGTTGTAGACATCAAGCGCTGTAAACTTTCCTCTTAACACTGCTTTTGCTGTATCACAGAGGTTCTGACAACTTGTGTCACTAATGTCATTCATTTCAAAAAATTTTTACATTTTCACCTTGATTTCATTGTTAACTCAAAAATTATTCAGGAGAATATTGTTTAATTTCTGTGTATTTCTATAGTTTTGAGGATTCCTTTTGTAGTTAATTTCTAGTTTTATTCCATTGTGGTCTGAGAAGATACTTGAAGTAATTTTGATTTTTAAAAATTTATTAAGATTTGTTTTGTGGCCTATCATATGGTCTATCTTGGAGAATGTTCCATATACTTATGAAAAGATGTATATTCTGTAGTTCTTGGGTAGAATGTTCTGTAAATACCGTTTATGTCCCTTTGTTCTAGAGTGTAGTTTAAGTCCGATGTTTCCTTGCTGACTTTCTGCTTTGATGATCTGTCTAGTGCTGTCAGTGGAGTGTTGTATTCTCACACTGTTGTGTTGCTATCTCTTTTCTTAGGTTTAGTAGTAACTTTTATGAATCTGGGAGCTCCAGAGTCAGGTGCATGTATATCCAGGATTGTAGTATCTTCTTGTTAGATTGATCCTTTCATCGTTAATGACCTTCTTTGTTTTTTATTTTTACTGTTGTTGCTTTAAAGTCTGCTTTATCTGATACAAGAATAGTTACTCCCATTCATTTTTGTTTTTATTTGTGTGGAATATCTTTTTCTACCCCTTAACCTTGAGTCTATAAGAATCCTCACATGTTAGGTGAGTCTCTTAAAAACAGCAGATATTTGATTTGTGATTTTTAAAAAAAAAAATCCATTCTGCCAATCTGTATCTTTTAGGTAGAGCATTTATACCATTTACATTCAATGTTAATATTGAGAATGTAAGGTACTGTTCCAGCCTTCATGCTGATTATTACTTACTTTTCTTCATTGTGTTATTTTTTTAATAGGCCCTGTGAATTTTATGCTTTCAAGAGATTCTATTATGGGGCATATTGACCCTTTGTTTCAAGATTTAGAACTTCTTTTAGCATTTCTTGTGGGGCTGGTCTGGTAGTAACATTCCTTCAGCATTTGCTTGTCTGAAAAACATTTTATTTTGCCTTCATTTATGACACTTAGTTTTGCTGGATACAAAATTCTTGGCTGACAGTTACTCTGTTTAAGGAGGCTAAAAATAAGACCCTGCTCCCTTTTGGCTTGTAAGGTTTCTGCTAAGAAGTCTTCTATTAGTCTGATAGGTTTTCCTTTATAGGTTACCTGATACTTTTGTCTCACTGCTCTTAGGATTCTTTGCTCCGTGTTGACTTTAGATAGTGTGATGACTATATGTCTTGGTGATGTCCTTTTTGTGATGAATCCCCCAGGAGTTCTTTGAGCTTCTGTTATTTGGATATCTAAATCTCTAGCAAGTCCAGGGAAGTTTGTTTTAATTATTTTCTCAAATAAGTTTTCCAGCTTGCTTTCTCTTCTCCCTCAGGTATAACAGTGGTTCTTAGGTTTGGCCATTTTATCTAATCCAATCTCATATTTTCTGGAGGCTTTGTTCATTTCTTTTAATTTTTTTCTTGATATTTTTTCTGGATGGATTAATTTGAAAGCCTCGTTTTTGAGTTCTGAAATTATTCTACTTCATCTAGTCTGTTAAAAGTTTCTACTGCATTTTGTAATTCCCTAAATGTGTTTTTCATTTCCAGAAGTTCTGATTGGCTTTTCTTTAAAATACCGATCTCTTTAGAAAATTTGTCATTCATATCACAAGCGGTTTTTAAAATTTATTTATGTTGGTTTTTGTCTTTCTCTTCTATCTCCTTGTGTAGCTTAATAATCAACCTTTTGGATTCTTTATCTGGTATTTCAAATATTTTATTTAGTTTGGATCCATTACTGAAGAGCTAGTGTGATTTTTTTTTTTTTTTTTTTTTTTTTTGTGGTGGTGGTATTATATAACTCGGTTTTGTTTTAAGAATTATTTTTCTGGTTCCTTTTCATTTGGGTAGATTAATTCTTGAATTTATTTTTGTTTCAATTGTTTATTTTTATATTTTTTTCCTCTTGAGAATGTGACTTTAATGTGTATTATAGCCTGACTTGACTCTTGGTTCTGTCAGGGATGAAGACTTTGTATGAGTTCTTTGGTTATAGAGAGTCTAGGATTGTATGATGACTTTCTCGGATGGTTGTATTAGCAATGTACTTGGTGTGTGAACAGGTTGATTTCTGTGGGATTGAAATGGCAGAGGTCTCTTGAAGCTTATCTCATTCCCTAGTGCTGTACACTTTTTAATTTATTTTCCTCAGTATTTTATTTACTTAGTTGAACAGTTCACACTTCAGGCCACTAAGGGAGGTATCCATGGTTAAAGACCAGTTGTGGCTAAAGCAGGTGGGTAAATGCAATATCCAGTGGTGAGCAGAGATCCCAGTCTTGATGGAGGTGACCAGGGGAGCTCTCAGACAAACTGCTGAAATCTTTTCAAGCGGAAAGGAGGGAGCCAACTCTACTCTCATCACACCAGCAGGAAAGTGATCCACCTCCCAGTTACATTCCTGACCCAGTGTTCCAGCTATTCAGATCAGGCAGTCACCTCTTTTCATCTGCAGGCATGTTGCTGTTCTGTGTAGAGAGAAATTGTGACTTTATACCCTGTGCAAGCCTGAACCTGGAGGGCGCTCCTCTTGTGGGGATGCAATCATCCTGAAGCATTCCGGAAGGGCTGTCTACAGGTGTATCCATGCTGAGCTCCCATGGGAGAAGCCCCTGCTGTGTCTTCAGCAGTTGATGAGTGGGAGAAGAACCACTCCTTTCTCCAAGGTCCTTCATGAACACCAGGGCTGCCTGGCTTTTGGGGTAGAGCTGCAGGCTTTCCCTGCTGAGCCCAGCACTGTTCCTATGCCCCTGTAGAAAGAAACTTTCCACAAGCAGAAAGTTCAGGGACTTGAGGCTTGTGTCTGAATTCTTTTGTCTTATGTGATGTTCCCTTCCCCTAGAAGTATGAGTCCCTGAGGGCCAGACCACTATGAATGCTGTTGCTCCTCTAGGTCTAGCCACCCAGTGGGCACTCCAGGCTGGTGCTGAGGAATGTCTGCAAGGGATCCAGTGATGTGACCAGTCCTCAAGTCTCCCAGCAGCAGATAACAGTACCAGCTCTGATGGAGGTGGCAGGGGAGTGACATAGACTATGAGATTCCTTGGTTATAAATAGCTTTAGTATGTTTACTTTCTCAAATGCCAGATTGTAATAGTAATGAACTGGCTATGTGGAGAGAGTCAGGACCTCTTGGTTAGCCAGGGTAATGAGGCCCGTGGTGATAGCTGAGGTTTACACACACATTTTTTCCTTCTTGGGTGCTGTGTCCTTCTACCTGGAGATGCTGTAATGTATTGGCTGTGTTGGTTGGCAAAAGAGCACTAGCTCTGGTGCTGGTGGAATTTGTACTTGCCTTATGTTACCCAGGGGAAATACTCTGGTGTCTCAGGCAACAGGCAGTGCCATAAGGCTCTCAAAAGTTTCTGTCCCTTGTGTTAAGCTACCAGGGTGAGTGGAGGGGCAAAGCCAGGTAGGGGCTGGATAAGGCAGGACTGCACTCTGGTTTTTCATGTGCGAGTGCCAGCACATGGCCCCAGATCAGGGGTCAGTTCTCTGGCCACCTGGCTAATGGTCCAGGAAGGAGCACAGCTGCCTATACTGTACAGAAGAGTCTGCCTGGGGAGTGGAGAATAGCAGATGGCAGTAAGCCCACCAGCTCCCACGTACTTGGCAAGGCAGGTCTCTCGTAGGCAGTGTTCCACTTGCAGCAGCTTCTTGGTTCCAGGCAATCTGTGCTCAGAACTCAAAAATGCCTCAAGCTATAAGCCTTTTCTGAAGAGAGAGAAACCAGGGCTTTCAGTCCATGCCCCTCTTGTTCTGTCCACAAAGCAGGGGTACCCAGCTCTGTGCTCATGGCTGCAGCACACTTCCTACTCACCCCTTGGTTCTGGCTAAAGGGGTTCATCCCCAATTGAGATTATATCACAAATCTCATTTGGGAGCTTCTGTCAACCTGTGACTGCTGTCTGAGTAAGGTGGCAGACTTCTGCAAGGTCCCCTGTGAAGTAGGATCAGGAATGGCTTCCCTCCCTCCCTGCTGGAGTCTGGGAGTGCATGTAAAGCCGTCCTGATGCTGCTCCTTCACATATATTCCCCACTGCTCACTAAATCAGCTCCAGCACTGGGTAGGGCTAAGGGCTAAGGCCTTCCCCTGTGGTCTGGATTGCCGAGTTCCCCAGTGGGAGTGTATGTCATGGCGGCCGTCTCTTCCTCTCCCATACCCTGGGGACTTAGAATTTTCCACCTGGCTCACAGTATAGGCTGCAGCCCACTGCTTTTTTCAGAGGGTCTGTGATTTCTTTCAGTTTTCCTGTTAAGTTCCTCTGTTGCTTCTTGGAAAAAAGTTCACAGCGTGAATCACTACACGCTATTTTGTCTTTTCAAGTGGGAGAGGCGTGTGAACAATGCCTCCAATCTGCCATCCTGGAAAAACCGTATATTCATATTCTCCACTGATCCTTACAACTTTGAGAGTTAGGTACTATAATTCCCACTTTACAGTGGGGAAATTGAGGCAGAAAAAGTCAAGTAACCGATTCAGAATTACATGGCTGGTGATGGAGCTGGGATTCAACCCCAGGAGGTGTGATTCTGGACCATACACTCTTCCTGGCTGTCCTGTAAGTCCCCATGATCAGGCTCTGGGAGAGGCTTCTGTGGTAATGATGAGGGACAGGACAAATAAGCTAATCAGGTGATTTCAGAAAACATTGTTTTAGGTTCTAGAGTGATACAGTTTCACTTGGTGTTTGACAGATAAAAATCTGGATAATAAATTGTGTTGCAAAATTATACTCTGAGTAAGATCTGAAAAATGAAAAAGTAGATTAAAGAGTGATTAGTGCTAGACAAAAAGATGACCCTTAGAGTTCTTTTATAGATTTAATTTTTTAAATTAAGGAATATAATGCTTCAGAAAGTTTAGAAAATGCAGAACAAATAATCTTTCAATTTTAATGCTATATTTTTATAACTGAGTATTCCTGTACATATTTTCAAATATAGTATACATGTTTTTGTTTCTTTTTTACAGAGAAAAATACTCAAGTACATTTGCATTAGAAAAATTTAAACTATTCAGAAATACAAAAACTGAGAGTGTCTTCACATCTGCCTGTCTTTCCTGATCTCACTCTACTTCTTAAAGGGGATCAATAATAACCATTGTGTTGGCTGGGCACACTGACTCATGCCTGTAATCCCAGTACTTTGGGAGGTGAAGGTAGGCCTCCTGCCCAGGCTGGTCATGAACTCATGATCACTTGAGGTCAGGAGTTAGAGACCATCCTGGCCCACATGGGAACACCATCTGTACTAAAAATACAAAAATTGCCTGGGCATGGTAGTGCACATCTGTAATCTCAGCTACTCTAGAGGCTGAGGCAGGAGAATCGCCTGAACCCAGGAAGCAGAGTTGCAGTAAACTGAGATCACGCCACTGTACTCCAGCCTAGACAACAGAGTTGAGTGAGGCTCCATCTCAAAATAATAATAATAACAATGGTATTAATGCAGTTACATACGTTTGTGCACATATTTTTAAAATAGCATGGTTTTTACATGTAATAATGTATCCTGTTGTTCTTACTATACTCTTCCATGTTGTTACATCGTCTTCATATTGCATACCTGAATGACTGAATAATGTTAAATTGGCTAGGTATATCATGATTTATTCAGTCTCTCTGTGAGCATTAGGGTTGTTTTTAATTTTTCCTTTTATCCTCTGAATAACTTACTGTGTATAGATTTCAACATGCTTTAGATCATTTTCTTTAGGATAGATTTCTAGAGGTAGGTTACTAGAAGAGACTCAAGCATTTTGTGATTTGAGAGATAACTATCAAAGCTGTAGACAAAAAGTTCCAGTTGGCAAAGTCATGGGTATGTGCCCCAGTATTTTTGTGCCTGGGAAAGGCTTACAAATGGATTAGATATGAACCAGGTACAGTGCACACACTTCATTTGTTTCATGGAAGAGTACATAGTCATCTGTGAAATTCCTATTTTGTAAATTGAGGCCTGCGTTTCTCCTCACCACCTCCACCTCTGCTACTTTCTGCTCTAGAAACAACTTGAATGCAAAGAGAAAAGCTAGTTGACCAGCATGTTAGCTTTATGCCCAAAGCAAATGCTGACCCACTGACTCATCCTGAAAATATTGGTAGGGAGAAAAAAAAGAACAAAATTTTTTTGGCCAGGTGCCATGGCTCACATCTGTCATCCCAGCACTTTGGGAGGTCGAGATGGGTGGATCACGAGATCAAGAGATCTAGACCATCCTGGCACTAACATGGTGAAATCCCGTCTCTACTAAAAATACAAAAATTAGCTGGGTATGGTGGTACGCAACTGTAGTCCCAGCTACTCGGGAGGCTGAGGCAGGAGAATCTCTTGAACTCAGGAGGCAGAGGTTGCAGCGAGCTGAGATTATGCCACTGTACTTCACCCTGGCAACAGAATGAGACTCCATCTCAAAAACAAAAAACAAAAAACAAAAAAACTAGTGAGTAGCCCACATTATGATACTTTGTCACCTTAATCTTGAACTAAGAGAGCTGCCATTTCATTAAATAGTTGCTTTACAACATTTGCCTCTATGCCAAAAGTCCTAAAAGTATGGTATGTGTGAATTCAAGTGACTTTTTGCTTTGTCACATTTGACTCAGAGTTGAGTTATAGATGGTTTGAAATGTTAATTAATGCTTTTGGTCATGGCTAACTTTCGAATTTGTTTTGTTTTTGTACCTTATTATGAATGCCTGCTGATAGCAGTTTCTGCTGGTATGTGTCATATTATTACTTTACAAATTTTATTACATTTAATGAAAGGGTCATTTATTCATCATGCTTTATGAAAAGAAGGACAGGTGTAGGCCAGGCACGGTGGCTTATGCCTGTAACCCCAGCTCTTTGAGAGGCCGGAGTGGGCAGATCATGAGCTCAGGAGATTGAGACCATCCTGGCTAACATGGTGAAACCCCTTCTCTACTAAAAATACAAAAAAAAAAAAAAAAAATTAACTGGGCGTGCTGGCACATGCCTATAGTTCCAGCTATTTGGGAGGATGAGGCAGGAGAATTGCTTGAACCCAGGAGGTGGAGATTGCAGTGAGCTGAGATTGCACCACTGCTCTGCAGCCTGGACAACAGTGAGAGACTCCGTCTGAAAAAAGAGAAAAAAAAAAGGACAGGTGCAAAGTCAAAGTCAGTATAGTATTTTAGGATGTATAACCTGTGCAGGAGAATATTTAGTCTAGCTTTCTAATTTTGTAAATGAGAAGTGTTTGGGGACTCACGATAGCTTTTGAGAACCTGTTATGAACTGTGTTTCCTGTCTTCCATGTAAAACCCCTGACTCAAAATTTTGTATGTGATCAGCTAGTTTGTGGATCACTGTGCAGTTTAAGAAGCTCTGCTGTGGCTTGTTTTACTCTGTTCTGTTTAGTTGGGGGAAGTGCCTACTTTCAGCCTTATTGCCATTGATTTTTCTAGAGAGAAAAGACTAGGTTTAAATATGTGCATCTGTATTGTTAGCAATCAGCCTTAAGAAGAGGAATTAATTTAATCTAAGTCAAAAATTGTGGCTGGGCACAGTGGCTCATGCCTGTAATCCCAGCACTTTGGGAGGCCAAGGCGGGTGGATCACAAGGTCAGGAGTTCAAGACCAGACTGGCCAACATGGTGAAACCCCATCTCTATTAAAAAGTACAAAAATTAGCTGGGCATGGTGGCTCCTGCCTGTAATCCCAGCTACTTGGTAGGCTGAGGTAGGAGAATTGCTTGAACTGGGACCTGGGAGGCAGAGGTTGCAGTGAGCTGAGATCCTGCCACTGCACTCCAGCCTGGGCTACAGAGTGAGACTCCATCTCATTAAAAAAAAAATTGCTTGATGTGGAAAAATAGTGCTACAGTCTGTACAAGCATACCTTGAAGATATGGCTGGTTTGGTTCCATACCACTGCAATAAAGTTAATGTCAGGATAAAGTGAATATAAAATAAAGTGAATATTGTAATAAAGTGCTTCACACAAAATGTTTGGCATCCTAGCACAGATAAGTTACGTTTGAGCTATACTGTAGCTTATTACATTACTCTATTAAGTGTGCAATAGCATTATGTCAAACAATGTATGTACCTTAATTTGAAAAGGTTTACTGCAGGCCGGGCGTGGTGGCTCATCCTTATAATCCCTGCACTTTGGGAAGCCAAGGCAGGCAGATCACCTGAGGTCAGGAGTTCGAGACCTGCCTGGCTTACATGGTGAAACCCCATCTCTACTAAAAATACAAAAAAATTAGCAGGCTTGGTGGCGCATGTCTGTAATCCCAGCTACTCAGGAGGCTGAGGCAGGAGAATCACTTGTACTCAGGAGATGGAGGTTGCAGTGAGCCAAGACCACGCCATTGCACTCCAGCCTGGGCAACAAGAGTGAAACTCCATTAAAAAAAACAAAACAAAACAAAAAAAACTAATGATCATCTGAGCCTTCAAGTCATAATTTTTTTTTGCTGGTATAGGGTCTTGCCTTGATGTTGATGCTGCTGACTGATGAGAATGGTGGTTGCTGAACGTGAGGGTGGCTATGGCAGTTTCTTAAAATCACACAACAGTGAAATTCACCTCTTCCTTTCATGAAAGGAAGAGTTTTCTGTATATGTGCTCTGTTATTTGATAGCATTTTTGCCACAGTAGAACTTCTTTCAAAATTTGTCAATCCTCTCAACTCCTGCTGCGCTTTGTCAACTAAGTTTATGGAATATTCTAAATACTTTGTTGTCATTTCGACAATGTTCATGGCATCTGCACCAGAAGTAGATTCTACCTCAAGAAAGCACTTTCTTTACTCATCCATTAGAAGCAACTCCTACTCTGTTGACGTTTTATCATGATATTGCAGCAATTCAGTCTTCTATTTAGGCTGTACTTCTAATTCTAGTTATCTTGCCATTTCTAACACATCTGCAATGACTTCTTTTGCTGAAGTCTTAAACCCCTCAGTCACTTATGAGAGTTGGTATCAATTTCTTCCAAACACCTGTTAATATTGATATGTTGTTGGCCTCTTCCCATGAATCATACATGTTCTTCATGGTAGCTAGAATGGTCAGTCCTTTCCAGAAGGTTTTCCATTTACTTAGCCTGGATCCATCAGAGGAATCACAATTTTGTAAGAAATACAGCCTTACAAAATGTATTTCTTAAATCAGACTTGAAAGTTGAAATGACTCCTTGATCTAGGAGCTGCAGAATGGATAAGCTAGCAGGCATGAAAACAACAAGGATCTCTCCATACGTCTGCATCAGAGCTCTTAGATAACCAGGTTCATTGTCAAAGAGCAGTAATATTTTGAAATGAATTTTTTTTTCAGTAGGTCTCAACAGTGTGCTAAAATATTCAGGAAACCATGCTGTAAATAGATGCACTGTCATCCAGACTTTGTTGTTCCATTTGTAGAGCACAAGCAGAGTAGATTTACTATAATTCTTAAAGCCTTAGAATTTTAGGAATGGTAAATGAGCATTGGCTTAAACTTAAAATCAACAGCATTAGCCAATAAGAAGGCAGTGAGCCTCTCCTTTGAACCTTTAAAGCTGGGCATCAACTTCTGTCTAGCAATGAAAGTCTTAGATGGCGTCTTCTTCCAATAGAAGGCAGCTTCATATACATCGAAAATTGGTTGTTGTTCTCAAGGATCTAGAACCAGAAATACCATTTGACCCAGCAATCCCATTAGTGGGTATATACCCAAAGGATTATAAATCATTCTACTGTAAAGACACATGCACGTATATGTTTATTGCACCACCATTCACAATAGCAAAGACTTGGAACCAATCCAAATGCCCATCAGTGATAGACTGGATAAAGAATATGTGGCATGTACACACCATGGAATACTATGCAGCCATACGAAAGGATGAGTTCATGGCTCATGCTTGTAATTCCAGCGTTTTGGGAGGCTGAGGCGGGTGGATCACGAGGTCAGGAGATTGAGCTCATCCTGGCCAACATGGTGAAACCCAGTCTCTACTAAAAATATAAAAATTAGCTGGGCCTGGTAGCACACGCCTGTAGTCCCAGCTACTCAGGAGGCTGAGGCAGGAAAATTGCTTGAACCTGGGAGGCGGAGGTTGCAGTGAGCCAAGAGTGCGCCATTATACTCTGGCCTGGTGACAGAGCAAGACTCCGTCTCAAAAAAGAAAAAAAGCTCATGTCCTTCACAGAGACATGGATGAAGCTGGAAACCATCATTCTTACCAAACTAACACAGGAACAGAAAACCAAACATGTTCTCAAACCAAACCAAATGTTCTCAATCATAAGTGGGAGTTGAACAATGAGAACACGTGGACATAGGCTTTGATGTGTGATGTTCCCCTCCCTATCAGTGGGTGGGAGTTAGGGGAGGGATAGCATTAGGAGAAATACCTAATGTAGATGAGGGTTGATGGGTGTGGCAAACCACCATGGCATATGTATACCTGTGTAACAAACCTGCGTGTTCTGTGCATGTACTCCAGAACTTAAAGTTTAATTTTAAAAACACCTAAAAAATAAAAAAAGAAAATTGGTTGTTTAATGTACCCACCTTCATCAGTTGTCTTAGCTGAATCTTCTAAATAACTTGCTGCAGCTTTTTCATGCAGTACTGCTGCTCACCGCACACTTTCATGTCATAGCAAGGGCTTCTTTCTTTAAGCCTCATGAACCAACCTGTACTAGCTTCCAGCATTTCTTCTGCTTCTTCAGCAGGTAAGAGCTTCTTCACTTCTCTCAGCCTTCATAGAATTGAACAGAATTAGAACTTTGCTCTGGATTAGGCTTTGGCTCAAGGGAATGTTGTGGCTGGTTTGACCTTCTCTTCCGACCAGACTTTCTCATATCAGCAGTAAGGCTGTTGCTTTTTTATTCATGTGTTTACTAAAGTAGTACTTTTAATTTCCTTTGCATTAACAACTCGACTGGTTGGGGGAAGAAGCCTAGCTTTTGGCCTGTCTCAGTTTTCGACATGTTTTCTTTACTAAGCTTAGTCATTTCTAGCTTTTGATTTAAAGTGAGAGATATTGGACTCTTCATTTCACTTGAACACTTAGAGGCCATTGTAGGGTTATTAGCCTAATTTCATTATTGTTGTAACATCTCAGGAATCATGGAGGCCCAAGGAGAGGGAGAGACATGAGGGGGCAGCTGGTTGGTAGAACAGTCAGAACACAAACATTTGTATGTTAGGTTTGCTGTCTTACATGAGAGCAGTTTCTGGTGCCCCTAAATGATTACAATAGTAACACCAGAAAAGATCACTCATCACAGATGACCATAACCACTGTAATAATAATAAAGCAGTGTGGAACATTGTCAAAATTACCAGAATATGACAGAGACATGAAGCAGGCACATGCTGGTGGAAAAACGATGCCAGTGGACTTGCTTCATACAGGGTCACCACGAACCTTCCATTCGTAAAAAGCTCAGTTTCTGTGAAGTGCAGTCAAGTGAAGTACAGAGATATCCCTGTGTTTGCCTTTTCAGTAACCCTCTACAGTTTTTCAGGTATAAAAATTGACTTTGGACTGGGTGTGGTGGCTTATGCCTGTAATCCCAGCACTTTAGGAGGCCAAGGCGGGAAGATTGCTTGAGCCCAGGAGTTCAAGACCAGCTTGGGCGATTAGTGAGACCGCATCTCTACAAAAAATTAAAAAGTAGCCAGGTGTAGTAGCACATGCTTGTAGACCCAGCTACTTGGGTGGCTGAGGTGGGAGGATTGTTTGAGCCTGGGAAGCAGAAGTTGGAGTGAGCCAAGATCACACCACTGCCCTCCAGCCTGTCTAGAAAAAAAAAAAACAACACCAAAAAACAAAACAACCACAAAAATTAACCTCATACTTTTGTTTTTAAATAAAGAAGTGCACCACACTTGAGAGAGCAAGATGAACTCTCATGAATATTCTCCCTGTGTATTTTGGGGCATTTAATTGTAGTATGGTGCAGCTGCCAGACTCTCAGCACAGTGTTAGAAAGCTCTGTAGTCATTAGACATTCGCCTCCACAGAAGTTTAATTCTCTGAGCCTGAGGACTGTTAGTGATGAAGCAACGCCCACCCAGAAGGAGCGTTTCTCTTTTCTTTATGCATTTCAGGCTCTTAAGACTTTCAAGAAGATTTTATTTAAAATTTTCTTTTTTTGTTTTGTAGTGGTTTATGGCAGGCTTCTCATAATGTGAGCATAAAGACATTTGATTATATTTGAAAATATTGTTCTTTTAGTTTGCCCACATTCTAAGTCATTAAAATGGCATTTTAAGTGTGAGTTATGGAAGATATTTAAGTATCTGTGCATCAGTGCATACTGAGGCTAACATTAGTTACATGGTTGCATTTTTGAATGATTAAGTTTATTGAACACCTAGTCTTCCATGTTGCATATTTTTGTGGTAAAATATTGTGGCTGACACATGCCATTTTGAAAATGCAAATTGAAAAGTTTTTACAAAAAGCAAAAGTTACATAAATGAAAACTTATAAAAACCCGTTTAAGTAACTTAATCCAAATTTTAACATCTTATATGCCTGTCCGCTTAATACAGTCACCCAAATATAGACAGGAGACAAAAGTTTAAGTTTTTCTGGAAGTTAAAAGTGATTTTCACTTCCAGAGCATTCCCACTTAGGCAGTACCAACCAATGTCTTAATTACTTCTTGAACTTCTAAGAGTTGAAAAATGAGGTCAGTGATTTGTGCCCCCAAGGAGCTGATTATATGCATTGGAGTCTAGAAAATACAAATTAAAATTTGATTTAAATATATTTATTTCCTCTGACATACAGTCCCATTATGAGACAAGTTTCACACGTGTACAGTGGCGAATGTCATTAAAGAGAGATGAGAAAGTAAGCACTCTTACACTGTTGGTGGGAGTGTAAATTAGTTCAACCGTTATGGAAGACAGTGTGGCGATTTCTCAAGGATCTAGAAATAGAAATTCCATTTGACCCAGCAATCCCATTACTGGGTATATACTCAAAGGACTAGAAATCGTTCTATTGTAAAGACACATGCACACTTATGTTCATTGCAGCCCTGTGTACGATAACAAAGACCGGAACCAACCCAAATGCCCATCAGTGATAGACTGGACAAAGAAAATGTGGCACATACACACTATGGAATACTATGCAGCCATAAAAAACGATGAGTTTGTGTCCTTTGTAGGGACTTGGATGAATCTGGAAACCATCATTCTCAGCAAACTGACACAAGAACAGAAAACCAAACACCGTATGTTCTCACTCATAGGTGGTGTTGAACAATGAGAACATGTGGACTCAGGGAAAGGAGCATCACACACTGGGGGCATTGGGTGGGTGGGGGGCTAGCAGAGGGACAGCAGGGGGTGGGGATGGTGGGGAGGGATAACATGGGGAGAAATACCAGATATAGATGAAGGGGGAATAGAGGCAGCAAACCACCTGGTTGTGTATGCATCTATGCAACAACCCTACATGACCTGCACATGTAACCCAGAACCTAAAGTAAAATTAAAAAAAAAAAAAAGAGAAAGTAATGACACCGATGTTTAGTGCCAGTATTGTTTCAGACTGTTTGTGCATGTTGTCATGTCATTCTCAAGATCATCCTGTGTTAGGTACATGGTCTTATCCCCACGTAAAGAATGTCACAGAGACATTCAGAGAACTTTTGTCCTTTGGTTTTGGTTTTGGTTTGTCATATTGGATATAACCAAGTAGCATTTATCTTATGAATCTCCACATTTTAAAAATTTGCTCTTAGAGCTCCTTTCTAAGAATCAAAAATCAGTTTTACCACTCTATAATTATTCCTAATTATTTTCTAGAATATGTTATGTAGTATGATTATTTATTCATTAGATTTGGCTCTGCCTAGCTGCTTAAACTTTTTCAAAAACTTGTAGTCACCCTCAAATGATGAATAGTGATGACCATCAGTGATATTAAAAAAAAAGATATAGAAGTAAAACATTTCCAAAGTTTTATATACTATTTTGGGCCAGTGTTTAGTAAATGAGAAAACTAAGTTCAAAATTGTCTACGCTATATTTATAACTATCTAAAAATAGTTATGCATATAGGGCCGGGCGTGGTGGCTCACGCTTGTAATCCCAGCACTTTGGGAGGCCAAGGCAGGTGGATTACTTGAAGTTAGGAGTTCAAGACCAAGACCAGCTTGGCCAACATGGTGAAACCCAATCTCTACTAAAAATAAAAAAAATTCGCTGGGCATCGTGGTGTACACCTGTAATCCCAGCTACTCGGGAGGTTGAGGCAGGAGAAGTGCTTGAACCCAGGAGGCGGAGGTTGCAGTGAGCTGAGATCGAGCCACTTTACTCCAGCCTTGGCGACAGAGCGAGACTCTGTCTCAAAAAACAAAAACCCCAAAAAATCCAGAATAAAAATAATTATGCATGTAGACAATACTGTAAAATAATATAAAAATAATTTTGTCTTAGTGATAGGATTATGAATGACTTTTTTTCTGAAAATTTCCCTTACTGTTACAGTTATGCAATAAATTACAGTTAGTATTTTAGGCAATCTCAACATGTTTCTATACTATGAGAATGGACTCACAAAGGAGTCAGTCAGCTGATCTTCAGACCTTATTTGAATTTTGCCAGTTGCCTCTCTAAAAGCTATTCTTACAGTGTTTGTGAGCAGTGGGCTAAGACAGAAAATGTTTTTTGGCTAATGAATTCCTTCATTCAGATATTATTTTGTGCCTGTTCTATGGTAGGCACTCTACGAGATACTTGAGGAACAAAAACATGTAGCACAAAGACTGTATTTTGGGGAACTCTCATTGTAGTAGAAAAGACAAATGCAAGAACTAATAATAATTTTAAGTCAGGGTGAGTCTATTAATAGCCAGAAGTGATACAAGGGACTGTGGCCAAAGAAGGGAAGCCAACTCTTTGTAGAGGCATCAAAAATGCTTCATAGAGGAGGCAACAGATTTATTAAGGGCATTCTAGGCCATGGAGGAACAGGTTTTAATTTGGTGCTTTAATTTGGAAGAATATCTCAGGTGATGGTAATATGTATTTTAGATCTATTTTTTAGATCTTTACAATTGAAAAATATATATATATTTTGACCTTTTATTTTGAAATAACTTTAGACTTATAAAAATTGGTACGTAGAGATTTTATATGCCCTCCATCCAGCCTCCACTAATGTTAATATCTTCCATAAACATATTTATCTAAAATGGGAAATCCACAGAGATGGTGCTATTAACTAATCTACAGACCTTATTTGAATTTTGCCAGTTGTCTCATAAATGTCCTTTTTTTAGGTTAGTATCCAATCCAGATTGCACATACATTTACTTGTCATATCTCCTTAATATCCTGTAATTTGTGACAGTTCCTTTGTCTTTGTCTCTCATGACTTTGATATTTTTGAAGAGTTCTGGCTAGTAGTTTGTACAGTTTGCTTCAATTTGGAGTTCTCTGGTATTTGCTTATGAATACATTGTGGTTATGCATTTTTGGCAAGAATACTATAGGAGTTATATGGTGTCCTTCTCAGTGAACATAACAGAAGGTATGTGACCTCAGTATATCTCATTACTGGTGAAGTTATTGTTGGTCACTTGGTTAAGCAAGTGCCTTCTAGGTTTCTCCACCTGTAAATTTAAAATATTTTATAGAAATGAATATCTTGCAGGGAAATATTTTGAGACTGTGCAAATATCTTGTTTCTCATCATACGTTCACCCACTAATGTTGGCATCCACTCATGGTTCTTGCCCATACCAGTTATTACTGTGATGTTTGCCAAATAGTTTTATATTTCTACAGTTCCTTCTACATGTAATAACTAGATAAGGAAGAGCTGTCCCTTCTCCCCTATTTACTTATTTATTTAGTTATTTATGTCACTTTGGGTGAAATCATATTTTATTCTATGGGCTGTAATTCCTTACTATCATTTTAGTGGCTCAAAATGTCTTAGATATGGTCAATGGGAGCTTCTTCAAGTTGGATTATGTGTCTTTTTGACATATTTAAGGATATATGGGGAGTAAGGATTATAGGGAACCTTGTTAAGTTCATGATTAGACCTTATGACCAACGAAAATATTAAAGCAATTCTGCATCTTGGTGGCTGCTCAAGGTTTACTCTTTTTGGGTTTCTTCTAATGCTGCACCTTCTCTCCATGTCTGTCTACACTCCTGATTTTGATTATTTGCACACATCTCCAGGTTTCCATGCCACTCTTTATCTCTTTCAGCGTGTTTGGCATTAAGCCCCTAGACGCTAGGATATGTCTGATGGAGTTGATTGGTTACTGCCCAGTTATAAGAGCATCATCATAGGCCATTAGCATCCACATTCTTGCCTTTAGCTGGCTGCTTTTAGGTGAACAACCATGATTTATTTTAAACAGTTGCTGTGGTTTAAGTCATACAGCCCTGCAACCTAAGTGCAGTGAACTTGACTCAGAAGGGGCTGTGGCTATTGGAGGCATCTAGAGATTTGATGACTGCATGATTCTCTGATTCTCAACTGGAGGCAGTTTTGCCCATGAGGAGACCTTTGGAAATTTCTGGAGACACTTTGGGATGTTATGACTGGCGTAGAGTGGGGTATGCTACTGGGATCTAATGGGTGGAACCTGAGGATGCTGCTACATATTCTACAGTGCGTAGGACAGGCCTCCGCAACAAAGAATTGCCAGCGTTACTGGGCCCAAAACATCAGTAGTGCTGAGGTTGGGAAACTGTGACTTAATTTGATGGATATAAACAGGAAAGATATGGGAGTATTATGGGAAATGTAAGTGGTTTTGAAATGGCCAGGGTAAGGAGTGTAGGTGTGGGTGTGTAATAGAATGTGGGTGTTTGAAATCAAATAGGCAAGGACAAGATTATGTACCATATACAATGCGTTTCCAAGGGATTTGGACCTCATCCATGGGGCTATGGGTTACCCTTGAGAAATTGTAAGAGGACTGATTGGCATTTTAGAAAGTTGATTCTGGAAAGTATGAAATGAGTTTTGTGCAAAGATGATCAAATCCTGAAAGACTGAATGTCCCAAAATGTGGGAAGCTGTTTTAAACAATATTATTTCAAACTTGTAACCTATTTTACAGTTTCCTAAATGCTTATAGGAGGTAGCTCCTAAAATGTATTCCAGATAGGAAGCAGACATTTCTAAAGAAATGCGACTAGTTTCAGAGGGTACAGATTTGGTTTTAGCAGGAAATGAAAAAGATAAAATGGGTTAGGGTAGTGGAGTCTCTTAAGTCCATGGACAGAGAGTATTATCTGGTTGGAGATTTTACAGAATCTTCATAAGGACTGGAAATAAGTGGTATTTTATTTCCAGTTGTAGGGTTTTAAAAGAGCATTAACTTTCCCTGTGCTTTTTGTTATCAAACTATTTGAAATGTTTGTTGCAGAACAGATATCAGGACTGTTATTCAGAAGTAATGCTGGTAATGTGGGTAAACAGTCGATTTTATTTAATTTTAATATGTGCTACTGGACTTGGGAACATTTTTCATTAACATATACCTGACACAGTTACTCATGATCTGTGACTGTGAAACACAATTATAGTTGGGAAAACCTATTTTTTTAAAATTTTTATTGTATTTTAGGTTTTGGGGTACATGTGAAGAACATGCAAGATTGTTGCATAGGTACACACGTGGCAGTGTGATTTGCTGCTTTCCTCCCCTTCACCTATATCAGGCATTTCTTCCCATGCTAT
>CAUYLG010046062.1:0-45984 GCA_963573385.1 Cacajao melanocephalus | reverse complement strand
CAAGACAATCCTAAGAAAAAAGAACAAAGCTGGAGGCATCATGCTACCTGACTTCAAACTATACTACAAGGCTACAGTAATCAAAACAGCATGGTACTGGTACCAAAACAGAGATATAGACCAATGGAACAGAACAGAGGCCTTGGAAGCAACACCACACATCTACAACCAACTGATCTTTGACAAACCTGAGAAAAACAAGCAATGGGGAAAAGATTCCCTGTTTAATGAATAGTGTTGGGAAAACTGGCTAGCCATGTGCAGAAAGCTGAAACTGGCTCCCCTCCTTACACCTTACACTAAAATTAACTCCAGATTGATTAAAGAGTTAAACATAAGAACTAACACCATAAAAACCCTACAAGAAAACCTGGGCAATACCATTCAGGACACAGGCATAGACAAGGACTTCATGACTAAAACACCAAAAGCAATGGCAACAAAAGGCAAAATAGACAAATGGGATCTAATTAAACCAAAGAACTTAGGCACAGCAAAAGAAACAATCATTAGAGTGAACTGGCAACCAACAGAATAGGAAACAATTTGTGCAATCTACCAATCTGACAAAGGGCTAATATCCAGATTCTACAAAGAACTAAAGCAGATTTACAAGAAAACAACAACAAATAAACCCATTCGAAAGTGGGCAAAGGATATGAACAGACACGTTTCAAAAGAAGACATATATGAGGCCGACAAACATGAAAAATGCTCATCATCACTGGTCATTAGAGAAATGCAAATCAAAACCACATTGAGATACCATCTTGTGCCAGTTAGAATGGCGATCATTAAAAAATCTGGAGACAACAGATGCTGGAGAGGATGTGGAGAAATAGGAACACTTTTACACTGTTGTGGGAGTGTAAATTAGTTCAACCACTGTGGAAGACAGTGTGGCACTTCCTCAAGGATCTAGAAATAGAAACTCCATTTGACCTAGCAATCCCATCACTGGGAATGTACCCAAAGAATTATAAATCATTCTATTATAAAGACACATGCACATGTATGTTCATTGCGGCACTGCTTACAATAGCAAAGACCTGGAACCAACTCAAATGCCCATCAATGATAGAGTGGACAAAGAAAACGTGACACATATACACCATGGCATACTATGCATCTATAAAAAACAATGAGTTATTGTCCTTTGTAGGGACATGGATGAATCTGGAAACCATCATTCTCAGCAAACTGACACAAGAACAGAATATCAAACACCGCATATTCTCATTCATCGGTTGGTGTTGAACAATGAGAACACCTGGGCACAGGGAGGGGAACATCACACACTGGGGTATGTTGGGGGGATGGGGGGCTAGGGGAGGGACAGCAGGGGGTGGGGAGGTTGAAGAGGGATAATGCTGGGAGAAATGCCTGATGTAGGTTACAGGTAGAGGGGGATGGAGACAGCAAACCGCCATGGCAATGTATACCTATGCAACAATCCTGCAAGATCTACACATGTACCCCAGAACTTAAAGTACAAAAAAAAAAAAAAAAGACATCCAGGTTGAAAGGGAAGATGTAAAATTGTCTTTATTCACAGATGACGTTTATTTATGTAGAAAATCTGAAGGAATCTACAAAAATTTCTACTAGATCTAATAAATGAGTTTAGTAAGATTGCCAGATAAAAGACTACTATTCAAAAATTAGTTGTATTTCTATATACTTGCAATAACCCATTCAAAATTGAAATTAAAAAACAGTACCATTCATAATTGCATCAAAAATATGAAGTACTTCAGGATAAATATAACAAAAGATATGCAAGACCTATACACTGAAAACTACAAACAGTCCCTAGAGAAACTAAAGAAGACCTAAATAAAGAGATATACCTTGTTCATAGGTCATAATGCTCAAAATTCCAGTAGGCTTTTTTTTTGGTAAAAATTAACAAGCTTATTCTAAAATTCATGTGGAAATCCAAAGGACCTAGAAGAATCAAAACAACTGAGAAAGAGTGGAGCACTAATACTGTCTGATTTTAAGATTTATTATACAGCCACTCTAATAAAAAAAATGTGGTATTGGCACAAAGAGAGACTAACAGATAAATGGAACATAATAGAGAGCACATAAGTAGATACAAACATTTATGTCGACACATATATTGACAACTAATATTTGTTTCCTCATCTTCGTGATGGTATTGGAAACTAATTTTTGTCAAAGTTACATGGAAAGTTCAGTGGATAAAGGATCATCTTTTCAAAATGTGGTACTGAAACAAATACCCATATTTCATAAAAATAATGAACTTTGAGCTATACTTCACACCATATAAAAACTCAATTCAAACAGAATTGTAGACTGTATAGCCTAAAACTGTACAACTTTGAGAAGAAAACAGAATTAAACTTTGTGACCATTTGCTAAATTGGATTTGATCAAAATTAAACTCTTCTGCTATTTAAAAAATGCTGTTAAAAGAATGAAAAGACAAGCCACAGACTGGGAGAAAAATTTACACACATATATATATTCACACACACACACACACACACACACACAAACACACACATAATGTGTGTGTATACATGTTTATACACATTTATATTTTATATATATTATATATCACACGTGTATATGTATATATAAATATATTTATATATATACACACACACATATATATATATGATAACAGATTTGCAACTACAACTCTCAAAACTTAATAATAATAAAAACCATTTTTTAAAAGGTAAGAAATTATAACAGACACTTCACCAAAAAATACCTGTAGTGACAAATAAAAACATGAAAAGATGTTGAACATCTTAGGAAAATGCAAATGAAAACTATAGTAAGATAACACTACACACCTATTAAAAATGGCTAAAACAGGCCAGGCGCGGTGGTTCACGCCTGTAATCCCACCATTTTGGGAGGCTGAGGTGGGAGGATCACTTGAGGTCAGGAGCTCGAGACCTGACCAACATGGTGAAACCCTGTCTACACTAAAAATACAAAAATTAACTGGGCGCGGTGGTGGGTGCCTGTAATCCCAGCTACTTAGGAGGCTAAGGTAGAGAATCGCTTGAACCCGGGAAGCAAAGGTTGCAGTGACCAAGATCACGTCACTGCTGCACTACAGCTTGGGTGACAGAGACTCTGTCTCAAAAAAACAAATAAACAAAAAGGCTAAAAGATAAACAAACAAAAAATCTGACCATAATAAATGTTGGTGAAGATGTAGAGAAACTGGAACTCTCATATACTTTTGGTGGAAATATAAAATGGCAGAAACACTTTTGAAAACAATTTGACAGTTTCTTAAAAAGGAAACAAATACCTCCTACATGATCCAGACATGCCATTACTAAGTCTTTACCCTGGAGAAATAAAAGCATGTGTTCCTATAAAGATTTACATGCACATGTTTGTAGCAGCTTTATTTGTAACAATCCTAAACAGGAAATAGCCCAAAAGTCCATCAACTGGTAAACAGATAAACAAACCATGTTCTATTCACACAATGGAATACTACTACCCAAGGCTAAAAAGGAATCAATGTACAACATGCATAAAGCGCAAATATTTATGCTTAGTGAAAGGAGATAGACCAAAAAAGTGCTTACCCTTTATTTCACTTATATTAAACTACAGGAAACACAAACTAACGTACAGTCATGGAAAACTTATCAGTGGTTGCTTGGGGATCCGGGAAAAGGTGTATGGAGAAGGGCAGGAAGGAGGGATTTTGAAAAGGTAACAGGAAACCAATCTTTGAGTAATGTATATTTTTATTATCTTTATTTTGGTGATGGTTTCCCAGGTGTATATTTATGTGAAAAGTCATACACTTTACATATGTGCAGTTTAGAGTATGTCAGTTTACTTTATAAAGCTATTATGAAACAATGGAGAAAAATAAGTCCTATTAATTATCTCAGTTGTTCTTCCCCAAAGCACTTGCAGCCTAATTATTTAGCCCACTACTAAGTGCTTGGTGGGTTAAAGAAAAAGATATTTATTTCATCCAAATGCTTGCAATCCATTTTTGGCCAGAGGATAGAGAGGATGTATACACAGAAAACAATGCATCTTTATCTAAAGCACTGCTCTGATCACTTGAGACATGCTGAGGTAACAACTTATTTTTTCAATTGAAGTTAAGATTTATTCTCATATGGAATTATAAAATTGCTGCTATCTTCTGACAGCCAACAACTGTCTGATTGTTCTAGCTCGTCTTTGAAAGGAGGCATCATTCTTTAGCTAAGTAGCTATGGAACCTGTATGTAGCTTTCCTCTATCAGTTAACCAATTTCTTTGCCGTCTACTGTGCTCCAGGCAGAGTGCTTGGAGTCAGAGTCATGGTGATGAGCAAAAAAAGCCAGAGTTTTTCTTTTCTTGCTGCTTGCAGTGTCAGGACTCTAAGTTATTGAGAGGCTACCAAGTCACAAGTCCCCTGGGGCCCTGTAGGAGGCCTAGGCTGAAGGTATGATGTAAGGAGAAGGTTAGATTAGATCAGATCAGCGTTTTCAAACTGTAGATTGCAACCCATTAGTGGGTTGTGAAGTCAGTATAGTGGGATGTGAGTTAAGACCAGTACTTAATAAATAAATAAATGGAATATAAGAGTATATCACATAATATTTCAGTTGTGTGTGCATACCAAATTGTGATATAAAGTAAATTTCTTACTACAGATTATGATCAAAAAAGTTTAAGCAATATTTGCTAAATGAATCACTAAAGCCCTCAGCTCTATTGTTTTAAATAATTCTGATAATGATTCGCTTCTTTTAAGAAACTGGGGATTATATTTGGAACCATTATTTCTTTCATTGATTTGGTCCCCAATTTTCCTAACTTGGATTCAGTGTTGGTCTTTTAGTGTTTATTTCTACTTTAATTTAACAATGTGAACTTCTTAAGGGTTAATTCTTGTGTTTTATTTGTCTTTTAAAAAAATATTTTTTGCGTCTAACCCAGAACTTGGCAAACAGAAAGTTTTCAATAAATAATGGATTTTATTTTTAAAAAGTACTTTGGTTTAAGTCTTCAAGTTCTTATCAAGCACTTATGTGCAAGACAAATACCTTCTACTGTGCTAGGCATGCGAGGTCTTATGAACATAAATAACTGAGCTAACCTTTATTTTTATCTTTTCATTTGTACTTTCCAAATATTCAGTTTGTTCGGAATGAGAGTCCAGGCAGCCTCCTGGGCCACACAGCACAGCTGATGTACCAATGCCACATATTCGTGGTTAGGTATAATACAGCCTGTACTATAAAACGAAGCAACTGGGCAGTGTCTGTCGTTTGGGCAGAGGAACCCCTCCCCTCACCACCAACCATCCTCCTTGGCCTCCTGGAGAAGTAACAGCTCCTGGTTCCCTTTGTGCCTTGTTCCCTGACTCACCCACAGAATCCTCACCTGGAGTCTCATCCTGAGTTGTCTCCATAGACCTCTGCAAACTGACAATGTCCTTCTTTGGCCTCTCAGACTGCCACCAGCAGAAACCAGGAGAGTGTCCTACAGCACTGTGAGTGGGACGCCCTCCTCCCACCTCTATACCGCCATCATCAGGAGTCCAGAGCACAATCATGAGTTCAACGTGCCTCTGACAGTCCCTGCTCCCTGCCTCAGTTTACTTCCAACACTTCAACTTTACCGCCATTGTCTGCCTTGAGACCATCTGAACAAATGTCATTAGTCCTTTTTACATCAGTCATCACACGAGACCCAGCGCTCTCAGGTGACTCCTATCTCCACGTGGCTCTGATGTTACGTTACTGATGAGACCTTCCTAACTTCGCTAATTAAAAATGCAACCCATCCCTCTACAACTCTCCACACCTCCTGGGCCTTCTATTTTATTTTTCTCCACAGCACTTACCATTATTGAGCGTACTATGTATCACTTATTTTATTGTCTGAAGCTCCTTGAGGGCAGGGAGTTTGGTCTGTTCATGGCTATATTCCCAGTGAACGGTGCCAAGCACATAGCACTCTGCAATGATTTGTGGAATGAGGAATGTACACTGTGTTAGTGTTTTATTGTTGAAGGATGTGTCTATGATTTTCTTCTTCAGGAAAGGTGGAGACCCTAGTTTGGGAATGTAGCCTGGCACTAGGTGAGTAGGGTGTCTTTGAATGGCTCAGGGCCTGCTACTGGGGGAAATATCTCACAGAATCTCAGGGACCGTGTGTCAGCTGCCCCTGAGCACTAAGCCAGATCTTCTCCCTCCACCTCACTCTCCACCCCAGAGTCTGGAAGACCCAAGAGGCTGGAATGTCCCCTCGGCCAAGGATGTTCTCCCTCAGAGCTGCCCCTTCTTCCATTCCCCATCTCAGGAAATGGAACCACTCTTCACCCACATGCTCTGTCTGAACACTAGGACTGATGTGTGTAAGCTTTCTCTAATCTCTCCCATCTAATCCATCCCTAAGACCTATCTCCTATTCCTTACCAGTACATTCTGAATCTGAATGGTTTTTACCACTTCCACCATTTCCACTCAGTTCCCGTCAACACGTCACCCTACAGTAGCCAGAAAACTCTTCCCCTGCCGCTCTTCTCAACCCTACAGTTCATTTCTCATGGAGCAGAGAGCTTTTCGTTTGTTTACTTCTCGTGTTATCAAAGAATATTTTAGCGACAGAAAATTGGTGGAATGAGATACTACATGAAAAGAGCCAGATACAAAATGGAATAAAATGTGCTATCCAAATATGAAAATATTTATAGAGAAAAAAAGCCTAGAGGGAAACACATGAGTATTTTAAGAGTAGTTATCTCCGAGTAGTAGAATTATGAATGAATTACATTTTCTTCTTTATCCTATTCAGTATTTTACAAAAACTCTAGAGTGAACATGGACAGTCATTTAAAAAGTTAATAAGAAAAATGTTGAGAGACCAAGGAGGCAGTACTAACGATGAGCAAATTTGTTTAGTTGCACAGATTTCCATTTTTTAATTTAAAAATGAAATTAAAATTGGATCCAGCACACTTTTACTGATCACTTCTTGTATCTCAGTCACTGTGCTATCTGCTTTTCCTATGCTTTATTTCTGCAAGGAAGGACTTACGCTGGTTTTGTAGGTAATAAAATGAATTTGGAGAGATTAAATGGTTTGTCTCAGGTCTCCAGACAATTCATCTCAGGCTCTCTCCACTCCCCTCCCGCTGTCTGCTCTTGCCCCAAGGGCTGGTGTTCAAGCAGACCCCTGGAGGATTGCTGGGATCGGGGGCTGCTGAGCAAAGATGACAAGAGTCAAATTATTAGCTCAAAAAGGGGAGAAAACTGACATTCAATGTAAGTCAAGTGACTAGAGTACCGTTTTATTTATATTCAAGGTATATCTGAACTTGAAACTTACTGGCAAAGTGAATTTAATCACCACGAGCAAAAGCAGCATAAAGTTAAACCTCGGCTTGTTCTGCTTTCTTGCCCTATAAAAACAAAGCCCCAAACTCTGGAGTTGATGAGTCTGGCCAGAGCTTGGCTAAGTTCTGGCACATCCAGAGAAAGTCCCACCTGCTGAGGGGAAGGGGAGGAGTGGAGGAAAAATGAGAGGGGCACTTGTAATTTCTTTTGGTGTTTCTTAGAATAATATCCACATGTTGGATCGCCAAGGTCTGACCCTGCCTATTTCGCCAACCCCCTTTCTTCCGTTTCTCCACTTTGGCACCCAGCCCTGTCTCAGCTGCCTTTCCCTGTCCCAGGAGCCCTTCTTGCTTCTTCCTCGGAACTTTACCCTACAAGCTCCCTCTCATTTATCTGATTTCAGCTGAAATACAGAAAGTCTCCTCTGATAACTTCATCTAAGATACCCCTCCCTCATCCCATCACAAACTTTTTATGAGCAGAACTTTTTGTTATATAGTATCGTATTCAAAGAATATATGTAAAGAATAGGTATGTTATAACACATGGTAATGCAGTGAACACTTATCAACGTGCCAGCCAACCCCAGATCTAGAATGTCAAGAGTACCTGATTTATTTTTTGCATAGCACTTATTACTGTCTGAAATTATATTATATATGCATTTATATGTATTTATTTTGTCATGCCTACTGAAATGTAAGCTCTGATGTCTGTCTTGTTTATTGCTATATCCTCTGAGCTTAGAATAGGGCCTAGAAAATAAATATTCATGAATTGAAGAGGAAGCAGAAAGGTCGGAGCAGTGTGGGCAGTGGTGGTGGTGGTCGGCCTCTTGCTGTCTCCAAACAGAGATCCATGAGCCCCTGGACGTGGCTGCTCCTTCCCCGTATTTCTCCAAAGTCCAGTGGATGTGCTGTTGTATAATGTGGAGTATTCCAGTTACACAGACAAAAGCACACAAGACCATTTATTTTGCCGTTTGAGACTCAGTTTCTGTCTCTGGTAAAATGGAGACTAATACCTACTTGCAGGATATCTGAGTTAGAGATACAAGCGTTCTCACCTCCCTTTACCCTGATATGATCTGAGAGGTGCAGGACCAATATGGGAAGAGGCTTCTGCTGGCAGCAGACAGCTTTAGACCTGGAAAGAGAAAGAGAAACAGATGGACAGACTCTGGGTTGCAGGAGTGAGGCTGACAGAGACCCAGGTCACTCTGAAAACCGTGGGGGGAATATCTGCCTCCAAGTTAGCAGATATTTAAGCCTCCAACTGGGTCCATGAGGCTAGGAGCAGGCCCCCAAAGCAGTGAGATCTCCTGGCCTGGGCACTGCCTCCCTAAAAGAGGTGAGAAATTTCTCAGGGAACAAATACAGAGTCTCAGTGCGTGAGTGGAGGATGCTAAGTCCCTGATAAGAGAAATGAAACCTTTTTTCTCTTCAGCGAATCAGGGACAGACTTAGGTAGAATCTCGGTGTTGTTCTCCAATACAAGTGTCCTGATTGAGCCAGTCTGTCCCCAAATTATGTCCAAACATTCTTCAATGCCCCTCTTTGACAGGTTAATTATTAATTCAACCAACATTCACAAAGCAACTAGTATGTGTCAGGAAGCCTAATGCAGACTTTGGGATTCGAAGATCCACAGATACATGAGAAGTTCCCAGGCCAAGAGGAAAATGAGCAGGTGCACAATAGTGACCTCGGCATTAGCTAGAGAAGGGTAGAGCCCAGGGGAGGGAGCTGCCAGGTTGGCTGAGGCTGGGGACAGAGATGGGGTGAGAAGGTGGGAAAGGGAGTTGCATTGTGCCTGAAGAAGATGGAGAGACAGCCCAACAGTACAGACTGAGCTGTGGATGGTGAAAAATAGGAACTGCAAGGACATGCTGGGAGAGGAAAAGGGAGTCCTTTTGAGGATGTGGGCTGGAGCCATATCCTGAAGGCCTTGTTTCCTGTGTCCTGAAGCCAGCAGAACAACACGATCAGGGAGGTCAGGGAAGATGTTCCTGAGGAACTGACAAATGAGGCATGCACTGAAGGAC
This sequence comes from Cacajao melanocephalus, assembly GCA_963573385.1. Lineage (NCBI taxonomy): Eukaryota > Metazoa > Chordata > Mammalia > Primates > Pitheciidae > Cacajao > Cacajao melanocephalus. The sequence continues at coordinate 36,585 of CAUYLG010046062.1, read as the reverse complement.
CTGTGGGAGATGACCAGCCGAAGGCCTGGGGTTGGGGATCTCGGCAGACAGTGGAGACAGCATAATCAAAGGTCCTAGTGTCCTGTGGAACCTCTTGAAGAGCTTCATCCCCGTAGACTCTTCCAAGGGGTAAGAGAAGAGGGCGGGGTGAGAAAGGCAGCACAGGAATTCAGTCCCAACCTCCCCTAGCCCTTGGAAACAAGCGTAGCGCAAGTAACAGCCTTGCTTCTTTCCTTAGTATCTTAGTCTTATTACTCTTCCCCATCTTCCCTCCTCGGGCAAGCCCCCTGCAAGTGGATTCTGTTGGAGATGGTAAGAGCAGCAAGGGTGTCACCTAGCCCACCTCACCTGCTACCCTACTCAGTTTGAAAGCTCTGTTTCCTCATTTCTTTCACAGAAAGAAGGCTTCAATTAGGTTTATTCAATTACGCCTAACTTATGTAAGGTTATAGTGATGATTCATTAATTGTTTTTCCTGATTTGGGTTTAAGCCAGATATTTAATTTTGTGTAAATAATGGACACATTCTAAAAGTCAGAGCCCATTTAAGAAATAGACTTTACATATCTCACCAAAAGCATAAGTGGCAAAAGAAAAGAAAGATAAGATGACTTTATCAAAATTTAAAACTTCTGTGCTGTAAACATGTCATCAAGAAAGTAAAAAGATACCTCACAGAATGCAAGAAAATATTTGCAAATCATGTCACTGATAACAGACTTATATCCAATATATATAAAAAGAACTTCTACAACTCATAATAAGGTAAATAACTCAATAAGAAATGGCAAAAGACTTGAATAGGCATTTTGGCAAAGCAAATGTACCAATGGTCAATAAGCACATGAAAAGATGTTTAATATCATTAGTCATTAGAGAAACGCAAATCGAAACCATAATGAGATGCCACTTCACACCCACTAGGATGACTTTAATAAAAAAGGCATAATAAGAAGTATTGGTGAGGGTGTGCAGAAATTGGAACCCTCATACCTTGCTGGTGGGGATGGAAAATGGTACAGCAGCTTTGATAAACAATGTAACATTTCCTTAAAGTGTTAAGCACAGAGCAACCATGTGACTTAGCAATTTCACTTGTAGGTCTGAGGTATACCCAAGAGAAATAAAAACGTGTGTTCACATAGAAACTTATGCATAAATGTTCAAAGCAGCAACTTTCATAATAGCCAAGAAACAGGAATAACCCAATGTCTACCAACTGATCCAACTGATTCTATTTATATGAAACATCCAGAAAAGGCAAATATATAAAAGCAAAAAGGTTTGTTGTTTCCTTTGGTGGGGAGAAGGGGCTGATGGGAGGAAATAGGGAGTGACTGCTAATGGGCATGGGGTTTCTTTTAAGAAAGATGAAAATGTTCTAAAATTAGATTGTGGTGATGGTTATATAACCCTGTGAATTAAAAAAAACCATTGAATTGTATACTTTAAGTGGGCGAATTGTATACTATGTGAATTATACCTTCATAAACCTGTTAGGAGATAAAAGAAGCAAGCTAATGACCCAGCGTAGATCAGTCAATATTGTCAGTCTGCCATGCAGAGTAAATTTTACCCAGATTCTTGGCACAGTATGCACGTCAGGCAGAGAAAACTTCCTGAATGGAAACGTGTAGCAATAATAATAGTCACATTATTAACAGTAATAACTCAGATCGATATGATCTTTATGGTTAACAAACACTTTCTTATTTATTTGATTAAATCCTTCCACTCACTTGAATCATATGAGGGTGGCATCATTACACACATTTCACACCTGAAGGAACTGAGGCTCAGAGAGTTGAGTGAGTGAGATCATCAGTTTGTCAATGCTGGGCTGGGAGTAGAGCCCTGCCTCCACATCTCATGTCACTCCACTAAGCCTGAGAGGGCATGGGGCCATGTTCAGTCTTGTTTACGCTGGTATCCCCTGTGCCTGGCAGGATGAACGAAAGGATGAATGAGTAGGAAACTGCCACTCTTTGAACTCTGCAACCATGTAATGCAAAGCGGGCTCCAGCTCCTCCTAGAAAAAGAGAGACCTGGAAGGGCAAGTTGGAGAAAAGGCGCACCACAGGAGTGCAACATCACAGGCACTGGCCAGGAGCTCAGTCCAGATGTAACAGCAACTCAATCCCTGTGCAAATTAAAGGGAACAAGCCAGGAATACCTCAGAACAAAAGGCTTCCTGTTTCTAGGTGTCTTGTGCATTGTCCTCAGCCAACTGGTGTCCTACTGGGATGGAACTAGAGGCACCCAGATCATCTCAGCCCTCTTTCTAGACTCCTGCCATCTTGAATTCTTTGTCAACATTTCCACCCCAGAAGGAAGCTGCAGTCCTCAAGCCTGGGGACTTCCAGTCTGTGCTGAACCAGGCACTATCAAGAAGCTATTATGGGATCCCACAAAGGAGATACAGTCTCACATAGCCACAAGTGTCTACTGCTGGGACTTGAAGGGGACAGAGATGGCTTGTTTTCTGGCTCCACGGAGGGCTTGCCCTTCTGCCTAACATACTGAGTTGGCTGATGGATGAGTTTGATGGGCTGTGTTTCAGATGGTAGCAGGGGAAGAAGCAAAGATGCTCTGTTTGCTGAGGTTTTCCTTTCTCCATGAGAAAAAGGTAAACCTCATTCACAGGTCAGAAATTATGGAGCCAGATGTTCTGAAAGGAGCCTTGGGTTTGGAAACACACCAACCTGAATACAAAACCCATTTCTGCTATTTCCCCTGGTGCCTCTGTGAGCCCAAGTTCCTTATCTACCAAATGAAAATCTCACAGGGCTACATTGAGAGAAGTAACTTACCCAAGGCGCACAGCCAGTAAATGGCAGAGCTTGGATTTGACCCCAGGACTCTTGACTCCACCTCCATAAGAGCACGGTGGGAAGGAGATGTGTAAACTGCACACAGAAGCACTGGCTGTAAAAACTGCAGATGGCTCCTGCTAGGGGTGGAGGCCAGGAGGGACGAATGAGAGCAGATGAGCTTTGTGTTTTCCATGGGTCAGGGCAGAGTGTGTGCTCCATGCCCTTAAGAGGGTTCATGGCCTAGAAGAGTTCTTGCCTTGTGGCCTTGGCCACAGGAGAGGCTGGGCTCTGGCTCTGGCTGTACACCTTAAATGTGTATAGTTCTTATTTGTCAGTTATACCCCTACAAAGCTGGGGGTGGGGAGGAAGAAAGGAGTCACATGTAGATGCTGCTCAAATGAGCATTCTGCCCAAGCACATCTTTGGCCTTGCTCCTTCCACAATCCTTCCATTTTGCAACCATTGCAGCATTTGGGCCATACTGAGAAGGGATGGGAAGCAAAGAGTGACCGTATTCCCCCAACATGGTCAGTCTGGATTCTTTACATCTAAATCACACTTTGTTCCTTTGGCAATTCTGTTTGGAAGGTCACATGGAACTGACTGTCTTACTTTCTTTCTGTGGGCTGTTAACCAAAGAACGAGCCACAATATTCCCTTAAACTAAAGCCTAATACAGAGTAAAGTTCTAACTCTCTTCAAATCTATGAAGGCTTAGAGAGGTAACTAATCTGCAGAAGAAAAGTTTGAAGCTAGCAAAGGTTGGTCCATGAGGTTTAGGGAGAAGCCATCTCTGTAATAAAAAGTCCAAGGTGACGCAGCAAGTACTGATGTAGAAGCCACAGCAAGTTATCCAGAAGATCTAGCTAAGAACAACTAGATTTTCTACACCATGCTAAACCACAGATTTTTCAATACAGATGAAACAGCTTACCATTGGAACAAGATGCCATCTAGAACTTCATAGTGAGAGAAGAGAAGTCAATGCCTGGCTTCAAACTTCAAAGGACAGGCTAATTCTCTTATTGAGGCTAATGTAGCTGGTGACTTTAAGTTGAAGCCAATGCTCTTTTACCATTTTGACAATCTTCAGGCCCTTAAGAATTTTGCTAAATCCACTCTACCTGTGCTCTATAAATGGAACAACAAAGCCTGAATGACAGCACATCTGTTTATAGCATGGTTTACTAAATATTTTAAGCCCAGCTTCAAGACATGCTGTTCAGAAAAAAAAAAGATTCCTTTCCAAATATTACTTCTGACTGACAATACACCTGGTCACACAAGAGCTCAGCTCAAGATGTACAGGGAGATTAGTGTAATTTTCATGCCTGCTGACAAAACATCCATTCTGTAGCCCATGAATCAAAGAGAAATTTCAACTTTCAAGTCTTATTATTGAAGAAATACACTTCATAAGGCTATAGCTGTCACAGACAGCGATTCCTCTGATGAATCTGAGCAAAATAAATTGAAAACCTTTTCGAAAGGATTTACCATTCTAGATGCCATTAAGAACATTCATGATTCATACGGGGAGGTCAAAATATCAATTAACAGGAGTTTTGAGGAAGTTGATTCCAACTCTCACGGTTGACTTTGAGGGGGTCAAGACTTCAGTGCATGAAGTAACCGCAGATGTGCTGGAAATAGCGACAACTAGAATTAGAAGTGGAGCCTGAAGATGGGACTAAAGATCAAACCTGAACAGACGAGGAGTTGCTTTTTATGGATGAGCAAAGAAAGTGGGTTCTTGAGATAAAATCTACTCCTGGTGAAGATGCTGTGAACACTGTTAAAATGACAACGAAAAATTTAGAATATTCCATAAACTTAGTAGATGAAGCAGTAGCAGGGCTTGAGAGGATTGACTCTAATTTTGAAAGAAGTTCTGCTGAAGGTAAAATGCTATCAAACAACACAGCATGCTACAGAGAAATCTTCCCTAAAAGAAGGAGTCAATTGATGCAGCACACTTCGTTGTTGTCTTATTTTAAGAAATTGCCACAGCAATTCCAATCTTCAGCAACTACCACCCTGATCAATCAGCAGCCATCAACATCAAGGCAAGACCCTCCATCAGCAAAAAGATTTTAACTTCCTGGAAGCTCAAATGATCGTTAGCATTTTTTAGCAATAAAGTATTTTAAAATTACAGTATGTACTTTTTTTAGACATGAATGCTATTGCACACTTAATAGAACATGGCATAATGTAAGTGTAACTTTTATAGGTACTAGAAAATAAAAAAATTGCACTTGCTTTATTGTGTAATCATTTATGTAGTGGTCTGGAATCGAATCTGCAGTGCCTCTGAGGTATGCCTGTATAAGTGAGCTCATGGAGTATTTGTCATTATATGCCTTGCTTATTTCACATAGCATATTGTCCTTCAAGTCTGCCTATGTTGTTGCAAATGGCAGGATTTCCTTCTTTTTAAAGATGAAATGATATTTCCCTGCATATATATCTATAGATATCTATATACTCACCTTTTCTTTATCCACTCATTCATTCATTGATGAACACTTGGGTTGATTCTATTTCTTGACTATTGTGAAAAATGCTGCAATGAATATACGATTGTAGATATGTCTTTTGAGATATCGATTTAATTTACTTTTTTAAATACCCAGAAGTGGGATTGCTGGATCGTATAGTAATTCTATTTTTAATTTTTTAAGGAACCTCGATGCTGTTTCCCATAATAGCTATACCAACTTACCTTCCCAACAACAGTGCACAAGGGTTCCCTTTCTCCACATCCTCATCAATACTTATCTTTCATCTTTCTCATGATAGCCATCCTAACAGGTGTGAGATGATATCTCTTGGTGGTTTTAATTTGCATTTCTCTAATAATTAGTGGTGTTGAGCACTTTTTCATATACCTGCTGACCATATATCTTCTTTTGAGAAATATGTATTTGTATCTTTCACCCATTTTTAAATTTTTTTTTTTTGCACTTGAGTTGAGTACCTTATTATTTTGGATATTAACCCCATTATCAGGCGTATCATTTGCAAATATTTTCTCCCATTCTGCAGGTTGCCTGTTCACTCTGTTGATTGTTTCCTGGGCTGTGCAGAAGCATTTTGCTTTGATGCAATCCCATTTGTATGTTTTTGCTCGGACTTCTTTCTTGATGGTAGAGTCGATCCACTCAAAGAAGGAAGCCAACTTCACGCACTGTGAACCTAAGATGGTCTATTCAGACCTGCACTGAGTTCTTTGTCATATATGGGGAGGATTTAATGGTGTCTTGGATGAATCTTAGAGGAGAGAAGGAGGACTGGGAAATGTGGGATGTATTAAAGACAAGGTAAGGAAAGAGCCAGCTGAGAGTGTAAGAAAAAAATATAATAATAGTGATGATCATGATGCCTCATTTAATTGAACACTTACTATGTGCCAGACCCTGCTCTAGGACCTTTACATATGTTACTTATATGCTAACTTATCTCACCTCCTATTATCATCCTCATTTTACAGATGAAGCCACCAGCTGATAAATTTCTTGATGTGCCAGTAACAGATTTGAACGTGTGAGTCACTCCAGTGCTCTGGGCATGGGTGTGAAGAGTGAAAACGTGGAATTTGGGGCTGGGCTGTCCTGGAGACCCCTTCCATGAGAGGAGCCAGCGTTTTTTCTGGTTCTTTACTGAATCCGGTTGAGGCAGGAGTTACAGACCTCCTCAACCAAAGGGTCTGCCTCCCCAGCTTAGGCGTGAGCACCTGAAAGGCAGGGCCACATCTGCCTGCTCTCTGGATCTGCCAGTGCAGCTCCAAGCATGGGCCCAATCCATGTTTGTCAATAGAAGTGACGAACACTATTAATACAATGTTGCCCCTTTCCTTGGGGAGTCTCTGAGGTGAGCACTGTGTGTGTAGAGCATGTTACAGTAGCCAAAGCACTTTCCCGTCCAGTATTCTGGAGGCCTCAGTGTCACCCTAGACTCTCACTCCCCCTCACTGCCGACACCGAATGGGTCATCAAATACAGCCAATTCCACTGTTAAAGTTGGACTCATCTGGTCCTTCCCTGCTGTCACCCTCTACATCCACATCCCTTTATCCTCTTTTCACAACAGCTCTGTGGCTTTTCTGCTCACTTCCCATCCTGCCTGGCACTAAGTCCCATTTTCCATGCAGTAGCCAGAGAGATCTTTCTGAAATTGAAATCCATCTAGGTCTCTCCTCCCTGCCCTTAGGGGCAAGTCCAGCCTTATCCACAGGGAATGAGCCCCTCTGCAATCCAATCCTCATCTCCTTGGCCCCCAGCTTCTCCTTCTCTCACCAGGCAGACCTCAACCCTTCAGCATCCCCCTTCCCGGTCACAGTGCCAAGAGTGACCCATGATGCCGCACGCCTGAGTCATCCATAGACACTACACACATCAAAGGGCAGGCAAAGCAGGGCTCTGGAGGGACTTTCCATCCCTCCCTGCACGTCATCCCCTGCCCGCACCAGCATGTCTCTCTTGCCTGGTGATGTCACTGGCCTGGATGCATGTGCAGCCGAAGAAATTGACTCACATCAGGCCTCCAGGGTGGCACGGGAGGGAAAGTGGACGGGGATGGGCATCCTCCTGCTCTCACCTCAGAGAGATGATTATGGTGCATCAGAAGGTGAAGCAAGGCTTGGCACAGGGCACAATAGGGTGCTCAGGCCTCTCCTTTTCTAGATGCCACCAGGCCCTCAAAACCTCTTGAGTAAGAAATGAACATGCAACCTTTGATAAATAATGTCACTCATAACAAACATAACACTTGTTAAACAAAATACTTACATGGTCCTGTCTTCACATCAGGCACTGTTGTAAGCAGCCCTCATGACTTTATCTGATTGAATCCTCATACAACCCTATGGGGAAGGTTACTAATTATGATTCCCATTTTACAGACAAGAAAACTAAGGCACAGAGAGGTTAACTCACTTGCCTAAAGCAACACAGCTGGTAAATGGTTAAGCCAAGATTTGGCTCCTGAGTCTGTGCTCTTGGGCTCCACGCTGTTTTGACAATTTGCTAGGGTCAGGCCTGCCATCCTGCCAAAAGGAGTGTGTTCCTGCAGCCCCACACTTACAGTGATTGAGAAGTGTCCACAGAATAGATTCTGCAGTGTGCGGCTAGAGTGTGGGTCTAGAGAGTCCCAGATGCGCCCTCTTGGCCTCGCCTTGCAGGTGCTCTTCTTTAGTATTTCATCACTGTGAGTCCTCAGACTATTTCTCAGTGAGGCTTTGTTGTCCCTATTTTGTAGGTGGGCAAACGGAAACTCAGGAAGATTGCTTCAAGGCAATCCGCAACATTGCTGGGGATTGAAACCAAGTCTGTCTATGCATAGAACCTGTACCTTTTCCACTCCTCTAGAAGAAAGATCCGGTTTTTTTATCTAAAGAAAACAGGGTTGAGCACCTAAAAAAAGACTCCATCTTAGAGGGAACCAGTCTAAACTATTCCCCATACTGTTAGTTTATGTAGTTCAAGGGCCCACTGGAATCCTTTTTTCTTAGTAATTGCACTCATGGACCTATGATATCTCTACACATCACTGTGTGCATAGTGCTTAATCTGACTGGCTCTGAAGTCAGCCTGCCTGGGTATGATTCCATTATTTAGGATCTTCATTAGAAGCAGGCAGAGGCTAGATGCTTTGTTTTGTTTGTTTTTGAGATGGAGTCTGGCTCTGTCATCTAGGCTAGAGTGCAGTGGCGTGATCCTTTGGCTCACTGCAACCTCTGGCTTCAAGTAATTCTCATGCCTCAGCCTCCTTAGTAGCTGGGACTACAGGTGCAGGCCACCACACTCAGCTAATTTTTTGTATGTTTAATAGAGGTGGGGTTTCACCATGTTGGCCAGGCTGGTCTGGAACCCCTGACCTCAAGTGATCCGCCCACCTTGGCGTCCCAAAGTGCTAGGATTGTTAAGTGTGAGCTGCTACACTTAGCCTGAAGCTAGATGCTGTTAGTGGTTCTCTTTGATGTTCTACTTAGTAGATGAGAAGAATTAAGACAATGAGATGTTGAAGGCTCCAGAACCTTCAACTCTGTCGAGCCAGTGTCCCAGACCAAACAAAAAGGCACATGACTTATACAATATCTATGGCAGTGGAGTTAGGGGAGCAAGCTGGCTTCCAGGAGACGTAGTTCTGTATATAGAAGAAAAAAAATGCTTTCAGGATCCCAAAGCTTATAGTTAATATGGAAGAACTACTGAATCATCTCCTGCCCTCTTGGGGATGGCACATTTATTTGTCAACATGTCCTCAAATGCCAGTTGATTGATGGTACAAGTTGCTAAGTTTATTCCTCCAGCAGATCATATCCAAAAAGATTGTCCTAAGGCTGAGCAAGAGCCAAAGGAGAATATGCTTTGTGGGTAAATTCATCACCCTGAGATCAAGTCACATCACTCAGTTCCAGATCACAAATGGAAAATATTCTGCATGAACATGCATGAACCATGCTCATGAGTATGGTGATTGAATGTGGGAAGTAGAAAAATTTATTTTTAAAGTTTCCTTTCGTATTAAAGAATAAATATGCTAATAACTTTGTTAAGCTCTATCCTATGTAGCTGTTAGACATGCCATGCTTACAGGCACGTAGTACATTCTATATTGCTGTACTTTAACCAAGATATCTGTGCTGGACGTACTCACAGCCATGTCCCAGCTCTCCACTGCTTTTTACCTGTTTAGAAAAATTTTAAGTTGTTAGCCAATTGGGTTTTAGTTTAGATTGTGGGGTCTGGCTCCAGCCAACAGAGATCAGACACAGCAGTCAGGACCACCCCAAATGCGTAAGGGATAAACTTGTCTGTTTTCCTTTGTTCATTGTACTCTTAAGGCATGATGGCTAGCAAGAGTACCCTTCCTGCAGTCCAGGAAGTAAAAATTGCATTGCTGAAAGGTCAAAAAAAAAAAAAAAAGAAAGATCCGGTTTGAGGGCAAGGGGAGGCATGGGGCTGGAGACCATGGGGCTGGAGATGGAGGGCATGGATCTAGAGCATGGATCACAGGGCATGGATCTAGAGAGCATAGGGCTGGAGATGGAGGTTGGGGGGTTGTCTGCCCTAGGTGATGGTTGAGTCTGCAGGAGGAGGAGGGGAGATAGCAAGCAAAGGAGAGATTAGGAATTAAAGAGGGTATAAGACAAGTCTTGCGGAAGGTTTGTTCATAGGTGATGAGTTAAAGAAGAAAGAACCAAGGTTGGGTTGGGCGTTGGAGGACGGGGTTAATAAGAGCAGAAGAACCAGAGTAATAAGTCTTATTTGTAGATCAGTCCACAGTTCACAGTGCTTCATCATGTTCCTTCACTCTTACCACACATAAACACACACATCCATCAAAACCCCAGGATCCAGTGCTGGCAGCAGGCTGAGTGCTATCTATTGTTTGCACCAATTTACAGATGGGAAAACTCAAAGAGGGCAAGCAACATGCTCCAGGTATAACAACGAATAAGCAACATAACTTGTGTGGGAATCTACATGACCCATGACACTGCCTCCATGATGATGGATGCCACAGAAAGAGAGGAAGGGGTAAGGGGCTTCAGTGCCTAATGTGGCATTGATTGAAGAGGAAAACTTCCTGAGAAAAGGCCACACACCTGGCCCACAGCAGCCTTGCAGGGGCAGGGTCAGTGGGAGTGAGGATCCAAACGGAGGGGCAGTAAGAGTGCAGGGGTGGGGGGCAGGAGGGCGGCAAGGAGGTGGGAATAGCTGGAATGGACGCCTTCTTAGAGAAATTGGTGACAAAAGAGAGAATCAGGAGGCCGCTTCAGTTCCTAACCTCTCCTTTACTTGCTGTCTCTTTTCCTGCAGACTCAACCATCACCCACGGCAGACAATGCCTTAAACTCCATCTCCAGCCCCGTGCTCTCTAGAGCTGCCCACTAGACTTGGCTGCTGTGTGCCTCCATGGTGTTTGGATGCCATGTGTTTGAGATGAGAGGCCCTTGGCCCACATCTCTTCTCCTGCTCCCTCTCTGCCTGGCATCTCTCCCCGTCTGTCTTCCCTGCCTCTCCCTCTCCTTTTCTCTCAGCACCAGTGGCCCCACCTCTATGTTTCTACCTCTCCCCTCTTTTCTCTGGATTCTTATCTTGCCAGGGTTCTTCGCTGGTCCTCCTTCTTTTCCTTTCTTCTTTTTTTCCACCCAACTATCTACATCTGGAAATCTAAGACACATTTAGTGTCAGCTTTGCTCAGTGAATAATGTTTTACACTACTTGTTTTTAATGTAAAAGTCAAGAGATCTGAAATGCTCTTCCTTTCTCTCTCAAAAAGAAAAACTCTCTCTCTCCCCAAAAGGGAGGTGCTTTTAGAGTATTATCCTTGATCAGTTTCATGGGTCAACAAATGGCTCTCAAGGGAAAAAAGGCAGCTCCTTATCTCTGTATGAAGTGCCAGAGAGAGAAGAGAATTTCTAGATGGAGACAGAAGAAGGGAGGCTAGTTTTCTCATTTTTGTTCCAAGTGAGACAGGCTCTCATAGGCTCCTCCCTGTGATGAGATCACCCAGCTTGCCCAGCAAGGTGCTAAAAAATAATCGCCCTCGATGAAGACATACAAGTAAATCGTTCTGCTTGGCAGAAAAAATTCAAGTGTGTTGGCAAAATGTGCAGGTAAAGTGTCTTTCCAGTTGCCAATCTCTGAGGACAGCTGTGCTTTGACCTACCTAAGGTAGACCAGACCAGGAGCTGTAGAGCCCATGCTCATGCAGACCCCAGAGCCGCAACCTCAGTCTTGGAGGAGAAAGGGAAGTGATTCTACAACTCGCCCATTCTCAGAAGCACACACTTGATGGGTGGGCATCAGACACCACCTCCTCGTGGGGGAGGTGCACAGGGTGGTGCTGTCATAGCAATGCCTCAACCTTTTCTTCACCCCCTACCCTCTCATCACTGTACCCTGAGGGTGACAATGCCATGCGATCAGTAAAATAACAGATGGCTGTGATTTTGCTGCAGGGACAAACTCCTTCGAGCCACCCCTACCCCAGTCAAAGGACATATTAGAAACCTTGAGAGCTTCTGCATAGCCTCATGCATAGAGCAAAGGTATAACCCCGTGGGATTCAGATATGTTTGGAGGGAGGAATGAGGCAATGCCTTCTCTCTCCCCATCACTGCTATAGGATGCATTTTTACTGGCTTCATCTGAAGCTCTTAAACCACTTTTGCCAATAATAATGAGGTAGTCACTTTTTTTGATACAGCTGACAGAGAGTTAAAAGGTTTCTTGTTATCCAATAGGAGAAACAAAAATTTGTTTCTAAGGTCTATGTTTGACCTTGGATTTGTTTCCCAGGACCAGATTATTTCACCTGCCATTTTGCTATCTTCTAAGACCTGAGACAATAGTTGGCACCTTGAGGGGTGCCCACAGATGAGGGCATGCCGGCTGCTCCTGAGGGCGACTTGCAGGGCTGGGAAAGGGAGGCAGACATCCCCATCCGGGTCAGCTCCTGGCTGGGAGGAGTGAAGGGAGGACGACTAAGTGACAGAGCCTGAGGCTGTGCTCTAAATGTGGGGGAAGAGGGAAAGCAGGCAAGAGGATAGAAAAGAAAGGAGGAGCGAGAGGAAGGGAGAGAGAAGCAAATTCTCCTAATCCTTCCCTGGGTGTCTGCTTCTGGGATCTCTCTCTTAATGATTTCCTGTGTATACAAGGCCTTACACTGAGAGATAGGATGCCAGCTTGGCATGGCACCCAGGAAGGCCACCCAGTCCTGGGTCAGAGTTCGTTGGTCTGGTCAATCTGTCCACAAAATTTTCATTTCTGGCTTGGAAGCTTCCTTGATTTGGGAAGCACATCCTGAGACTGCATAGTGAGTTCCAGGGGAGTTGTGAAGTGAAACAGGGGAGGGAAGGCAGCGGACAAAGCAAGGCAAGGCAAATGAATCTTCCTCCCTCCAAGCAGCTTTGGGAGCCACCATAGAATACTTGCTCCACATTTATCCTACCCAAGGAGCCAGGGGCATGTTCCTTAGATGCCAGCTCCCATCGGTCATTGAGAGCGCTCCTGGGGAAAGGGAAAGGTTTGATTCCCAGCACCTGGCCTGCTCCGGGTGTTCTAGCAGTAGAAAGACTGCAGGCACAGGGACCAGGAGCTGTGGTTGGAAGTAGGCTAGCATGCATGGAGATGGGAAGGGGGAATGTCTGCAGCCTTTGCCAAAGTGACTATGGCTTAAAAGGAGGCCTGATGCTGGGCATAGGGCCCCCAGTCCAGCCAGAAGAAGCAAGACCACATTGTATTTTGGACTCACTCATGTGACTATTTTGAGCTTTAAATCAGGGCTCAGAAAGATCTTTGGTCTTCAGGGTCTCCAGCATCACTGAGGCACAGGTGGGAAAAAGGAAGGATAAAAAAAGAAAGAGATGATCAAACTAGAAGAAAATGGGGAGCACAAAGAGATAAAGAAAAGCGAAAATGATGTAACCCACAGAGAAGCCAGCGGAACTCCAAAAAAGCATGAAATGGGTCACAAAGATGTGGCAGGTGCAGGAAGATGAAGTAAGAAACAAGCCTGGAGAGAGATTTCTGAGCAGTTGGTGAAAGGATTCCAGGGAGCCTTTAGCCCAGGATTCTTCTCTTTCTTTTTGGGGGGCCAAATCCAAGAAGGTGGATTAAGGCCTTTTATAAAGAGAGAGCTCCACCTCTAATGTATCTATGATGGGACAATTAGCCATCCAAAATAGAAATTATTAGAGCAATAGAATCACAACAGCCCACGTGGTGGAGAAGTCTGGGCAGCAGCATTTTTGGTCAGAGTGGTGCCCAGTGTGACACAGAGCAGAAAAGGCTGCCAGCATCCAGATCACCATGAGTTCCGAATGTGTATCTACAGGCACCATGACTAGCGTGTCAGCCAAGGAAGAGGGTCTCAGTGGGTCCGCACTGTTATTCCACTAGCTCTCCCTCACTTGAGAGCCCCAGGGCATTGGATTTGGTCATGTATAATGATGTTAAATGGAACTCTTTCTTATGACCCCAAATTTTGACAAAGAGGCCTTAAAGTTGAAGACGTAGGTGAGAAGTCCCCGCATACTCGACAGAAAGATGCTAAACCTACCCACGCAGTCCTTACCAAAGGCTAGTAAAAATAGGTCCAGTAACTATTAACCCATCCAGGCTTATATAAAACAAATTTGAAAAAATTGAAGAAAGATGTTTAGGAGAGTCTCTGAGGTGAAGGGTTCTCAGCTTAGCAGGGAGGGTTGCAATGTTTCCCCTGCATTTCCTATCACCTCCAAACCAAGTGAGGAGCACTGATAGGAACTGACATGGAAAAAAAGGAGGGCTGGTGTCTCACAGCCCTGAAGAAGTGAAGAAATTGTGGGTCCATCTTGAGAGAGTTGTTGGGAGAAAGTGACATTTGTTCCTTGGAGTTTGGAGGAATGTTTGAACATAAAGAGTGGTGCCTCCTACCAGCCTTGCCCCATGTTAAATTTGGGAGGCAACAGAGTGACTGAAGTTATTCACAAAGGCAGGGTAGAGAGTGAGCAGAGATAGATCAGCGTTCATGTAAAAAGCATGTATGATCTTCCTTTGGGATAAATGTACACTGGGGAAGACAACTAGACTCAAAACGTGAGCTAGGGCATTGCCAAGGAGGGTGACAGGGAACGATGGCCAGGAGTGCTTTTGCAGGAAGATGATGACGGAGTTGCCAGATGTTGGCCAGAAAGTATACCCCACTTCTGAGAACCCACAGTGGAGCCAGCCTTCGAGCACATGTGGCTCCCAAAGGGTGTCAATGCTCAAGAGTAAAACACTTTTGGACAGGCAAGAATGAAGATGCTCTTTTCCCCTGCCCACCATGAGAAGTCAATAGCATCAAGTGGGGAAGAAACTGAGAGACAAGGAAAGAGCGCAGCACCCCTCTCCTCCCCACTGCAGGTCCCCATGCCCCAGGGTAGGCCTGAGCTTTGAGGAGGGAAAGTAGAGAAAAGGCATTTTGAATTGGGTGTATGATTGAACGTTTTAAGCTTTAAGTCAGATCGTACCCTTTAAATCCACAAAAGTGCCCAGGAAGCCGTGAAGAGAAGGCAGTGTGGTTGAAGGCAGTGACAAGAGAAAAATGAATGTGTTTCCTGTTTATACAGCTATTGAATTCAGCCCATTTAATAAACTGGTTTACAGACGTTGACGCCAGTTCTGCACCATAGTTTTGCTTTATTACTGGTGCATGTGTGTCTGTGGGTGTGCATGTATTTATATACATTATGCATAGTTCATCCCCTCGTGTGGGTTTATCTCTTAGCAACATATAGTTTTGTTGTCTTTAATTTATGGTCCTCAAGGTATCACTAAGGAGCAGGACCTCAGACAGGTGAATCCAATCGATATTAAAATCCTTACTTGGGGGTCTCAGGTGGGCAGAGCAGAGGAAGAGCAGTTTCAAATGAACTACTAGCAGGTGCATGGGAAAATTATGTCTTTTTGGTGCCTATGGAAGGAATGGCAAAGAGGCCTCAGTTCTTAATTGGGAACAAAAAGCCCATACCTTTGCTGTAATGTCTTGATTAATAGACTGAAAGAACTTTGACTCTGCATTAATCCAGGTGAACTTAGCCTCAGCCAGCCCCTGCCTCATCCAGTCTCCCTATCTGATTTCCATTTCATGCCTGCAGAGCTGTCCTTCATCTGTAGAGCGGTGGTTTTCAGACTCAGCTGCATATTAGAATTACCTTGGGAACTGGTATTTTTAAACTGATATTTCAAAAATATACCAATGTCAAGGTCTTACCCCCCACTGAGTCTCTGGAAGTGGGGTCTGGGCAGTAGTATTTTTTAAGAAGCTCCTCTGGTGATTGTTACGTATAGTTTAGGTCTAAAAGATTGAAGAGAATAGTAGCAGAGGTTGACTGTGTCTAGTTATAATACACAGGAAAGCAGAGTTCTGCAGAGCATGGCTCCAGTCTGCCACCTCTAGGACTGGCCATATGAAATGCAGACATTCATTCATTCATGTATGCATACATTAATTCATCCACCAGATATTTATTCCTGTCTACTATGTGCTTTGTACTACGGATACAGAAACGAACAAAACAGACAAAACTCCATGGCTTTGTGGAGCTTCCATTCGAGCTCTAGAGAGTGTGTTCCCCATTGGGAAACACAGGTGAGGCCTGAGAAAACCCCTCTCCTGGCTCCTAGGTGAGTGATGTCGGGGAAGCACACATCAGAGTATTAACAGGCTACCCGGGTTTATAAAGCACCCTCACAGCTGACTGTATCTTCACACAGCTGCTCCACTTAAGGCTGGTGAGCATCTTGTGCTCAGGCTGATAAGAGTCCCAGAGGCACCGAGTGGCAGGAGAGCCTGTGATGTGGCATTCAGCCTTAGTATGTTCTCTTCCAGCTTCCATTCACAAAGGCTTATTGAACCAGTGTAGCATAGAGAAGATGTGTGAAACAGGTACTAACATGAGCGTGCATTGGGATGATCCCACAGTTGGATAGTGATGATGGGGATGGGGATGGGGACGACAATGATGGGGATGGGGATGGGGACGACGAGGATGGGGATGAAATTGGTGATAATCAGCATCTCCTTTATTTTCAGATCAGAAGTCTGAAGTAGCACCAGTCCTTGACCTCAAGTTCCAATTACTCATCCAGGTAGGGTCCTCTGCTGCCTCTATTTATGGCAGTAGAAAAATGCCCAGATTAATTCAACAGAAGCTGACCTTCTTGAGACCAGAAGAAGAAGGTCCTAGGAACTTGCCAGTGTCTTTGTTTGTCCCAGGCTTAGTGACTTGGAAAATCTCTTCTACTTGTTTTCCTCAGGATGAGGGGTGCTTGTCCATCAGTGAAATGGACAGAAGCGTGTTTCTGATGAGAAGTGTAACTAGAGTCTTGTGGTGCCTTGGAGGGCTGATGAAAGCTGGGCTAAGTGCTGAGCAGACAGCATCGATGTGGAGCAGCAGATGTCTTCCCAGCTCAACCCTGCTCACTGGGCTCGGAAGGATGGAACAGAGAGAGTGGAGGAACACCTGGCTTTAAGTGCTGGCCATGTTCACTTTGTCCTAGGGCAGAGGAGCCTTTTGGTTTGCCTCTTCTGCCCTATTTGCTGAGTGTTCCATTCTCATTTCCTGGGCACTCCCCTCCACTGCCGTTCCTTTACCTGTCTTCTTTTCCATGGGTTATGCTCATGCCTAGAGCCTTTAGGCTGGGGTACTGAGCAGCATCTGCACTTTTAGTACCAAGAGGTGCCTGGACCTTCAGGCCACTCTTCCTGGTACCTGGGAGCACAGACTCTGTCCTACCCCCCTTGGAGCTCTTTAGAGTCTCCCTTCTGGGTTCTGAATGCCAGTGGGAGATAGTGAGAGCTGGGTGGAGAAAAGGCATCGGGACAGCCCTCACGGGAGCAAAGAGAAATACGTGAACACAGAACTAAAGTGCCCTGAAAAGAAAAAAAAGGCCTTTTGTCCCATTACTCTAAACCCTTTGATGGTTGACACAGCTTACTATGTGTCTGGTGTTGTGCTAGTTTGCATGTATTACCTCATTTAGTCTTCACAGTAGGCCCATGAGGTAGATCTTATTTCCCCATCATACACTTGAGAAAATAGGAGCATAGAAATTGTAAGTAATTTTCCAAGGTCACACCACTAGCAGTTGTTGGATTCTCTAAAGCCCATATATCTGGACTGGGTGGGCTGGGGGTTGAAAAAACTGTCCTAATATGAAGACTCAGGAATCCAAAGCCAAGTGGTTCAGTCAGCAGTCAGCCCCAAAGGTAACAGAGAAGGAAAATGGTGGCCCACAGGCAATTTCTAAATTCCTCCTGGGCAGTGGGCAATGGTAAATTTAACCATATGTTCACATCAAGGGTAGGCAAGGAGACCAGCGGGCAGAGGGATGGGAAAGAGACTTCAGCTTTAAAGAGGAGAATGCAGAATCTAGGTCAGGAACTGGGGCCTTGGCCACAGGCTAAGCTGCAGGGCAGGGCCCCTGGCTAGGGAGGAGGTGTGGCTCTACATTAGGATGAAGGAGTAGAAACCTCCACAGAGGCCCAGGCTTTGCAGTGGGGCCAACACAGGAGTAGGTAAAGTGTTGTGTCATAGGGCATGGAGGATATAGAGGTGCCTAGAGCTCTCTCCAGTTCAGTGGTTCCTGGGTCTAACTGGCATAAAGGAAGACCTGGAGCAGGGGGCACAGGAAGATCCATACATGAAGCTGGACACTAGATCCAAAACTGAGTTAGGAATGCCATCCTAAACCCCTTAAGTTAGAAGCCACTGGGAAATGTCCTGCCTCATTTTGGATGAGCTCATGTACTGGGGTAGCATGGAGATGCCCAGCTTGAGAAGCTGTGGTGATGAAGAGGCTTATGCCTGCTGAGATCCCAAAAGAAACTTCCTCCTAAAGGCTCTCCTTCCTACCTAATCGATGAAGGCCCTCTGTTTCTGGTAGAATAGAAAGCCAGATAGAAAACAGCTGAAGCATAGTCTAGACCATTTGAGTTGACATACAAAAGTTCAAGATTTTTTAAAATGATTGCTTAACTGACTGAGGCCTCATTATTTCAAGGTGGAGAATGGTAACTCAAGAAGAATCAGCAGAAAACAAAATAATAGCTAATTGAATTGCACAGTTACTATACGCCAAGCTTAGCAAAACCCCACGAGTTAGGTAGTACGATCATTTTTACTGATAAGAAAACCGAAGCACAGAAAGTTAGTGACTAGGTCGAGATCACATAGCTCATGAGAAGGAATCCCAGGATTTGAACTCAGACATAAGTCTATGTTTATGGCCACTGTGTAACACTGTCATCCTGCAGAAGCTGCAAGCCACAAGCCAGGGTCTCATAACATAGTAGGTCACTGAAAGTATATATTGGATAGATGAATCAATGAATAGATACATGCACTCTCCCGAAAAATATTACACACGCGCTGAGCAGCCCAAACAGGTCCAGCGGGCAATGAGGTTAAACATGAAAACTGAGTGTTGATCCCTCCTGGTCACATCAAAATTCACTGGAACATGTCCCAAGATGAAGTCAAAGGCCACAAGCCCATCAACTGCAAAAGAAAGGAGGAAGCCCACCCACTCTATGCCCTTGATGTTTCTTGGGTATGATTCCCCATAGAGAACATGGTCTTGCTCATTCTCAAAAACATCAGTGTTATCTTCATAATGTTTCAACTCTTGTCTTCATTGTTCTATATTGTTAAATGTAAATGCTTAAACTGGAAGCCCCTACCAGAGTTTTAGAAGCAAACTTCTGGTTCTAGAATGGGTGAATCAGGGGAACAACTCCCTGGATAAACTTGGGCCTGAAGAAGCCTTTCTCTCTCTACATGTGCAATTCTTTGCACAGACATAGCAATTCAGAAATGGTCAGCACCAGAAGTCCATGGGAGATTAACTGCACTGGAGATTCGGGTAGAGGCTGATCCCCAGGAAGATTGAAAGTCAGGACCCAGCTCTGAGAAGAGGATGGGTGTGCACATGCAGGGTCTGGGATTTAGTCTGGAGAATGGACCACCAGGCAGCATAAATGATCTGGGAGTTTAGGAGGGAAGCAGATGAAGCTCAGACTGCATGGCAGCCCCAAAGAGAGAGGAGTGCTCTGGGGCAGATACGCATAATGATTGGACGAGAAGACTGGTACTCCAGATGGGGTCCAATTGCACTGAGCCACAGGGTCATGGACAAGGAAGCCAAAGCCAATGACCAGAGTCTCATCTGAGTGAGGATTACCCCATGGCCTGGTCCAGTTGCCTAGGGTATCCTGAGGCTGGACGGGTAGAGAAGGAGGTCATCTTCTCTTGTGCGCCCCTCACCACTCTTGCTTAGTTTGGAGGGTGTGGCATAGCCAGTTCTTGCTTCAGAAAGCTGATTGACAGCTTTCTATCCAGAACAGCATGGGTCACTCCTGCACTGCCCACCTGCTTTCCACTGGGCTGCTTCAGAGGACAGGTTGCTTTTTTGGTTGTCCCCTCTGCTTTGCATTCTTTCCCAGACAGTCTGGGCTTATTCCCTTTGCCTCTTCCACCTGCTGTCAAAAACCCAGATGCTTCAAGTTCTGTGCAGGATGGTAAGTATCAGAGAAAAACAAAAGACCCTCCAAGTGCCCCAGTGCCAGATCTTTAAGGATCTTCCTTCCTTCTCGTCTTCCATTCCTTTATGCTACTTGGAGACTTTCCATCCCACAATTCCTTACAGTTTACAGAATATCCAGATTATTTGTTCAGAAACATAATATCTGGTTCTACCTTTTTCTTCCACCCTTTTCCTCTTCCACCTCCCCTTCCCCTTCCCCTTCCTCCTCCTGGTTTCCTGAGCACCCACAAGAGTCTCCTCTCAGGTTGGATGTAGGGAACACAGTCAAATGCCGGCGGGCAGCTGTGGGACTGAAAGCTACCCTAAAGGAGCTAAAGAATTCGCAAGCCTAGAATTTCTGTTTTGTTTTGTCTTACAAAAAATCACCATATAACTTGATTAGCTGATTTGCTAATCCCAATACAATCAGCACGGTTAATTACAGACTGCACTATTCAGGTCAGAACAAATGCAGGTAATCAAGGTGCTGGAGCAATTGCTCTGAGACGTGTTTCTGGTTCCAGACAATCCTAGGGTTAGTTCCACTGGATCCAATTGGGTTACAAATGCCCTGTGTGGCCTTGGGGCCAGTGGGAGTGGGGTTTTCTCTCTTTCTCTCTGAGTAAGTCAGAAAGAGACTAAGTCTGCTAAATATTCTCCCCACAGTCTAAGACTCTGGGGTGTCTTAACCCCATTGGCTCTATAACTCCACAATCCTTAATCTTAGCAAGAATCCCTCTGTAGTGGGTAGTGGGGACTCTCACCAGAGAGGATGTGGTTAAAGAACATAAAACGTGGGAAACAACGCCTAGTTGGTCTCAAAGGCCTGGGCAGGACAGGCATCTTGATTTTATCTCAGCATTGCAGCGTGGAAGAGACTCCTGGCTGCCTCCTAGTCAGCCAGTTTCTTTGCCTGACCCACTTTTAAAGGTTCCCTGACAGCATTCACTATCATCCCTCACCCCCGACCCATTCTCTCTCTCTCTCTCTCTCTCTCTCTCTCTATCACTAGGCTACCTCCTCAGGACCCAAGAGTTTTCCTTTGTCTCACAGACATCTGTCAATATCATCAGGTGCCAAGCACAAAGTCAAGGTGAGGCAGGAGAGTAGGGTCTGGAGGCAGGGAACCTGAGGCTGATTCACACTGACTTCCTAGAACTAAATCAAAAGGAAAACTCCACTTTCCATGCTCAAGTGAAAAAGGACGAGAGGTTAATCCATTTGCAAACCACCCCCACCCCACTTTTCTGTGTGGCAGATGAAAAACAAAGTACCTCTGATAGGTCCCCTTGCACAACCAATCAGGCTGGTCATGGGCCAAGTCTTTATATACAAAGGAGTATAACTTTGTAACTTCACTTCAGCCTCTGATTGGTCAGTTTCTGCAACCAATCAGATGTTTGCATAGGGTATAACTTTGTAACTTCACTTCAGCCTCTGATTGGTCACTGTCTGCAACCAAACTGATTGACGACCACTACTTCATTTACATAGGATGTACACCAAGTAACCAATGAGAAGCGTTTAGAGGGTATTTAAACCCCAGAAAATTATGTAACCAGGCTCTTGAGCCCCTATGCCCCAGCCACTCCCATTCTGTGGAGTGTATCTTCATTTTCAATAAATCTCTGCTTTTGTTGCTTTATTCTTTCCTTGCTTTGTGTGTTTTGTCCAATTCTTTGTTCAAGATGCCAAGAACTTGGACAACCTCCACCAGTAACAAAGGTTAAGGTCTTATCCCTTGCAGGAAACATATCTGCCTTGTGCTACAAGCCCCATGGAGACATAATGCTGTAACCTAAAGGTTTAGTTCAGTGGGAAATGTAGATTTGGAATCTACAAGGATTTATAAAGCACCTACTTTAATCTGATCCCTGGACTAAGATCTTTCTCAAACCTTATTTCATTTCATGCTCACAGCAAACCTATCAGGTAAGCTTAATTGTGCTCACTTTAAAATGGAGAAACCAAAATTCAAAAAACTTTCATAAGTTCAGATTGCTTCCCCTGACCCCACACAGCAGCACTGGCTCTCTTTCTGAGCCTGTGTTATGCCTTGGTCTTTTGCCACCAGCTCTGCCTAAGTCTAGGGCACTCTCAAAGGAGGGAGGCCTAAGTAAGGCTTTTGGTTCAACTTCGGCAAAAGCAGATGGAGCACCCACCACATGCTGGTCTCAGTTCTTTCTCAGGCTTTGCTTCATTTGATGCTCACAGCAACCCTAAATGGATTCACTATGCCTGAGTCTTTCAAGCAAGGTGTGCAGTGGTGGGTAGAGGGTATGTGATGCCACAGGAGAACCATCCTACAATTTTCTTAGCCTGTCAATTTTATTTAAATATTGTTTTATACAAATTATATATAAACATGTATACATATTTGTATATTACATTATATATACAAATATGTATTTGTATTGTATATTTGTATTTATGTACAAATATAAATATATACCTTTATTAAAACAAATAAATATGCAATGAAGTAAACAGAAAAATGAAATTGAGTGTGGTAGACAAAATTCTAGGATATCTCCCAAGATTTCCTGGCCCTTGTATATGTGCCCTGAATAATCCTTAGAACTAGGAATAAGATAGATTTTACTCCTGGGTTTAAATTATGTTACAGGGCACCGTTGACCTTAAGATCGAGAAATAATGTAGGTTGCTTGATGTATTACTTGAGCCCTTTAGAAGTACAGCTAATTGCAGCAGGCAAAGTCAGAGAGATTCAAAGTGTAAGAGGGAGTCTATGTGCAGAAGGTTCTTCATTGCAGAGGAGGAGGGGGCCACATAGTAAGGACCTGGGAGTGGCCTCTGGGAGATAAGAGTAGTCACCAGTTAACAGCCAGCAAAACAGCAAGGACTTCAATCCTGCAACCATAAGGAACTGAATTCTTTCAACAACCCAAGGGAGCTTGGAAACATTATCATTTCCTAGTTGAGCCTCCAGATGAGGACACAGCCAGCTAACACCTTCATTTCACCCTTGTGGGACCCTGAGCAGAAGATTCAGATAAAATATGCCAAGCTCCTCACCCACAGAATCTGTTAGAAACTGTGAGATATACATTCACGTTGTTTAAAGCTGCTAAGTTTTTGGTAACTTGATACATAGCAATAGAAAAATAAAACATCAACTTTTTAGGATAAAAAATACATTAATGTTGGCTTGCTATGGGCTTTTTGGGCCCATATTTCATGACCCTATGGGGGTTGTTTTCAGTATATACCTCCTGCAGAGAGAAAGTTCAAGAGGAAAGCTTGAGAAGGGCTGGATTATTGCTATGCATTTTGTTCAATTAACAATTATTTCTTGAATGTCTGTCATTTCTCAGGCACTGAACTGAGGGCTATGGCAATAAATAATTCAGGTAAAATTCCCTGATCTAATAAAAGCTGTATTTTAGAAGAGAGGACACTAATCCTAAGTAAGGAAATAAATAAATGAGGTAATTTCAGGAGTATTATCAGATGTGAAGAGGATAAAAGAGGGTGAAGTGAAGACATGCCTAGGGTGGGGCTGAAGTTGCAGGTTTTGGGGTTTGCTGGGATGGACAGGGAGGCTTCCAGAGGGTGGCATTTGAGCTGAGACCCGAGCAATAAGGAGCCAGTCATGCAAAGAGTGAGGGATGACAGATCCCTGGAGTTGCAAGCCTGCCTGAAGTGGGTACTGCTAGCATGGGCTAGCGCCAGGAACTGAGCCAGCAGGAGCCCCCAGCCAGGCCCTTCCAGCACCCCAGGGTGCCTCTTTAAGCCTTCTTGGGGGCCATGGGTGAGTTCAGCACCCAGCACTGATGAGTATCCTGAGGCTACTTGATCCCACCCTGGGGCTCTGAGCTCCCAGCTCCATTCCTATTGCCCTTTGGGGATATTAGGTGAGACATGAAGGACTAGAGGACCACCTCAAAGGAGTTTTCCAGATAATCTGCACTGTTCTGGCTTTGAAGATTAGATCCCTGCTGGGCAGAAGGTTCTCTTTCTCTCTATAATCTTCCCTCACCTGGGAGAGGTTTTCTTGGCATGTTTGCCTTCCCTTGGGGCCTGCTGTTCAAGGCCCTATGGGGCCTTCTGGGTTGTCTTACCTCCCCATGTGGTCAGTGCCGGTTCCTGCCCACTGCCCATCTTCCCAGATCATTACAGGCCTCTGGTTTTTCCAATATTTAGAAGGACCTCCCACCCCCCATTTTGAATGAGAAGGAGGAGAAGATGGCAGTGCCAGGCCCAGGCAGGCAGCTTCTCCAGGCTTCCCACTTCTCCTTACACACCCAAGCTGGGGACCTGGGAGAAAAGCACAAATGAAAGCCTACATATAATACGACTAAATACTTAAACATTATATGTCAAGCTAGCAAATTGTATGTGAAATGAGTTTTAGCCTTTGGCTTAGACAAACATCTTCACAATGACCTACAAGGTCAAGTCTGCATTTAGACTTCTGAGGCTCCTTGGAGTTCCATACCACAATAGGTGGTATGGGCAAGCTGGCCTCTACTCCCAGCCTGCAGCCGGCTCCCTTCTTGTCCCACTCCCAGCTCCATCCTGCACTGCAAGGAGTGTCCTGTGAATGCATGTGGACACCCTGGCCTGTATGTCCAAGCTTCATGCAATGTCCCCTTTCCAAATATCTGTCCCTCAAACCTAGGAGTGTGCACATCATCCGTGTGGTCCACTCTCAGGAGGATGGACCCAGGCAACAGACATGCACAAGTCTAAAAGTGGGCTCCGGGTCATGTGGCAGGGAATTCCAATGTTCTGGGTATTTGGGGTATGCACTAGGATAGGGTTGGTGAGTTCTGAGTGGGTACATCCCTTTGGTCCTGTAGATTCCTCTCTCTGTGTGAGGGGCTGGGAAGGTGGGGGAGACACGCAGGAATGGCTGGAGAAGGGTAGAATGGGACCCTCTAAAGTGCAAGGTCTAGGGCAGGGGGCCCCTTTTGCCTGGGTCTAAGGGTGCCATTGTTGAAAAAAGACCTATCTTGCATTTTTCTCAATGCTGCATCTCATATGCTTTTAAAGACTATATATTTAATTTTTTTTAACATTTTACTTCCAAAAAGTTTCAAATTTATAGAAAAGATGAAAAAGAGCTTAATGAATTCCCACTTGCTTTCTTTCTTTACATATACAGGTTGAGTACTCTAAATCTAAAAATTCCAAAATCCTAAATTGCTCCAAAATCAGAAACTTTTTGAGCATTGACATGATGCTCAAGGGAAATGCAAACTGGAATATTTCAGATTTCATATGTTCCGATAACGGGTGCTCTACCAATAAGTATGATGCAAACATTTCAAAATCAGAAAAAAAAAAAACAAAAAAAACCTGAAACCCTCCTGTCCTAAGCATTTCAGATGAGGTCTATTCCACCTGGATACATACACATGTATATACCTACAGTAACTTTTTTTGTTTTTCATTTTCTGTTTTTTTATTATATTTTATTTTATCCTTCTACTCATCTGAACCTATAGTAACTTTCACTGAGCCATTTGAGTAAGTTGCAGGCATTGTGATCCTTTATCTCCAAATCCTCCAGTGTGTATTTTCTGTGAATAAGAACATTCTCTTACTTAAACACAGTACAATAATTAAAATCAGGAAGTCTGACATTAAGAGGATGTGATTATCTATTATACAGTCATATTGAGATTTTGCCAAGTATCACAATAATATCCTTTACAGCATTAAAAAAAACATGGCATTTGGTTGTTATGTCTCCTTAAACTCCTTTAATCCACAAATATTTCTCATCTTTCTTTGTCTTTTACAATGTTGATATATTTAGAGAGTGCAAGCTAGTGTTTTGTAGAATGTTCTTCAATTGGGGTTTGTCTGGTGTTTCCTACTGATCAGATTCAGGTCATATATTTGAGGTAGGAATGCTTCCTGAATGATGTCAGTGTGCCCCATTATTAGTCTATGTGCTGATTTGCATGTGATATTAAACCATAAAAAATCCTGTTATGTAATATTGCTTGAAAACATTCTTTTCCTCATTTTATAACTTTTATCAAGGACAGTGTTGTCCAATAGATATATACTGCAAGCCTCATGCATTAAAAAGAGCTATAAATATTTTTTAAAGGTATAAAGAGTCGTACATGTTTTAATTTTTCAATCACTACATTTACAAAATAAGGAAGATCAAATCAATGTTAATAATATTTAACTCATATATTCAAAATATCATCTCCACATGTAATCAATATAAAAATGTTAAGATATTTCATTTTTTTGTTCTAAGTCTTTAAAAATCTAGTGTATATTTTAGATTAAATAGCTCAGACTATCCACATGGAAAGTACTTCGTAGTTACATGTGACTAGAGCCTACCTTACTGGATAGCACAAATCTAAAACATGCTTTTCAATGTCCTATAGCTGTACCGTAATTCATTTAATCAACCCCCACCCCCATTGCTAGAACTTATCTTTTTTTTTCAAAATTTTGCCATTATAAATAATGATGCAGTGAAGAGTCTTGTATTTACATCTGTGCATATTTTATTATTTCATTAGGATACATTTCTTGGGATGGAATTGATTTATCGGGTGTATCAAAGCTATAAGCCTTAAAGCTCTTAATGCTGCCAAATTCCTTTTTGCAAACGTTTTACAGATTTCCATTTGCACCGTCAGTATACAAGATTCCCACACTTCCACCAACACCATCACTTCTATCAACACTGACTGTACCCCAGAACTCCCAGTCTTCTACTGTTTCAACGTGCAATGTAACTGGTAATCAAGGACGACTGCTGTGCCAACTACCTTCTTCCTGTCCCTCCAGATCTACTCTCTACCCTTCTCCTCCCTGCTCTGTACCCAGGAGGCTGGCAATTGTGAACTGCATCAGTGGCCTTCCTTGCACCCCAGCTTACTTTTGGGTAATGTCAGTGGAAAGTACTGGTGGGAGATGGAAAGAGGCAGGAAGAGTGAAGTCAGAATATTGATTTCCCTGGTCCCCACTTCTGAGTTGCTGAGGGTTGGCTATGTCCCCTCTTAGGCCACAGTTCCTGTCATGTAGCTCTCCCTATGCAGATACCTGCTGTGGCTTCCTGGAACTCCCTCCTCTTTCCCTTTCTGGCCTAAGGGAAGTAATGAGGATTCTAGCAATTGCGAGCCCCAAGATGCTGCATTATCCCTCATTGGTTTTTCTACACTTTCCTCACACCTTTGTACATAATCGCTTTATTAAACTCTCCTTGAATACTCAGTTGAAATTCACCCATCAGTTTCCTGTGAGGATCATGAATGACACAGCCAGACAGACATGAAATAATCTGACATTAAAAGGAAAGGCCAAGATTGACCAATAAACTAACTTCAAAGGAAACACATACTTTAGAACAGAAGAAAACTTGTCATAAAAAGAAAATTCTAATTAGTATCTTCAAAAAAAATATTGAGGCAACGTTATAGCCACAAAATAATTATTTTAAGAGTAACGTAAAAAGAACAGCCAGAAAGAAAGATTTTGGAAATGAAAATAAAATTAATTGCCAAAACAAAAGAAGTTTAAGTTTACATAATAAAGTCCAGAAAATATTTTAAAATGTGAAATATATTAAAATTATAGCAAATATGAATGAAAACAGAAGAAACATAAAGAATAGACGCAAATGGTCCAGTGCTCAACCAGTAGGAGTCTTTGAAAGAGAACAGAAAAAAATCCAAGGGAGAGGGAATTAATAAAGAAATACTGCAAGGACATTTTCCACAATAAAAGGAAGACATGAGACTTAGAATTCGAAGGGCCTGGAAGCTCTGAATACGATAAAAACTGAAAACCCATACCTAGAGACATTATAAAAAAAAAAATTCTAATGAAATGAAACAGCCATAGTCAAAAGAATGAAAGTCAGGCCGACATAAGAGTTCCTGTCAGCAACAATGGATGCTAGAAGACCCTGTCCTCCACCAAGCCATCATTTACTCTGCAACCAGAGTGACCTTCCTTGAATTCAAATATCACCAAGCTACCTCCCTGCTTACAAATTTGCAACGGTTCTCTTTGGCATTAAGTTGAATTTGGAGTCTTCAGTTAGCTCATGTGACTCTCTATAATCTGCCCAGACTAGCCTCTCTTCCTATTCCTGCTTCTTCAGCCTTTGCTCCACCTTGATGGGGCTCCTTGTGGTTTCCTGGACACATCATGCTGTTTCATGCCTTGTTCCATTTGCAAATACTGCTTTCTCCTCCCAGCAAGCTCATTCTCCTATTTTATCTAACAAATTCTCTTGTCCTTCAAAACTCAGCTAGGGTGGCACCGTTTCTGTGAAGTTTTTCCTGCTTTGATTCCTGCCCTAGGTGAAACCCACAGCTGCCATTTGCCTGAAAAGATAATCTGGGCAGAAAGCAAAACCTTTTTCAGTGATTTTCATGTGCCAAGAATTGTGCTGGGGACACAGAGCTTATATAACTTCTCTTAAAGCTTACAGTTTTATAGATGAACCAGAAAAGCAAAACAAACAACTACATCGGTGTGTGGTTGTTGCAATAAATATTTGGTGCTAATGGAATACAGAAGTGGAAGCCTGGATCGATGAGAAGAAGCATGACAGGAATGATCAGGGTTGAGCTCACCTTGAAGTAGGCTTTGGTAAATCTGCATTAGAAAGAAACTAAAGAAGTTGGAAGGAGCCACAGTGACAGAAAAGTTAAGACCCCCCTACGGTCAACTACACTAAATGCTTGGCATTTTGACACCCCTTCTTCCTTTCATGCCCATGCATCTCTCTCAGATGAGTGACACTGAGCCCAAACTCTGAATCAGGACTCATCTTCATACAAATGTGCCAGGCATTGACCATTGACTGATCACAGTTCCTTCAGTAGGTGAACCTCACCTACGTCCTTTATCAGATTTACATTTGAAAATGGGTCTCTGGCAGCCATAAGGAGGGTGGAGTCCCTAAAGCTATAGGTCTACAACTAGCTTCAGTCTCCAAACATTACCTTAGACAACGGAACCTCAGTCTCCAAACACTGCCTTAGACATGGGAATGTAAATGGAAATGCCTAACTGCTAGGCATTGCAGTTAGATAGTCACTGCAGAAAGAACCCGAGCCATGGTGGCCTGATGTGCATTGCCCCATTCCTGTATCATGCCTCCTCACTGGGTCAAGCTATTTTTCTTATTTGGGATCAAGGAAGATTTCTGTCTAATTTGTCAGGTTACTTGGGCTGAGCTTTCATAGTCAAGACAAGACAAGTGTGTAATATAGTGTGACTATTATAAAGGAACCTAAACTTAAATACCAATGGACAATGCAAATAAGAATAAGCTGTGAGTTCTTATTCATGTTTATGGTAAAGATTCTAGCAATGAAAGAGATGACAAGGATGTAGTAAAACAGGAATTCTGCTAGTGGGAATGTACATTGGTATAGCCATTTTGGAGAGTAAATCTATAAGGAAAGCTTTATTGAATAAGCTGGACTCAAGAGGGTGCAAGCAGAGATTATCTTTTATTCCTCCCCATGCCTCCTGTTGAACCTGCTTTGCCAAACACTCATTTTCTTGCTCACAGTAGCTTCAAACACAATGAAATATCAATATACTAAGCCCAATGCTATGGGGTAAAAATGTGTCCCCCAAAATGCATGTCAAAACCTAATTCTCAGTATGATGGCACTTGCAGGTGAGGTTTTTGAGGGGTGGAACCATCATGAATGGGATTAGTGCCCTTCTAAAAGACAACCTAGAGAGCCTTTTTGCCCCTTCTGCCATCTGGGGAACAGTGAGAAGACAGCTATCTGTGACCCAGGAAGTGAGCCTTTGCCAAACACTAAATCTACCAGAGCCTTGATCTTGGACTTGCCAGCCTCCAGAACTTCGGGAAATACATTTTTATTGTGTAAGCCAACCAGTCTGTGATATTTTTGTTATGGCAGCCCAAGCAGACAAGTGTATCTAATAAAAAAAAATGTATGGCCTAATATGAAGAAAATGATTAATTTTTTAGAGAGAGATAAACATGACCCAAATAACCCTGGATTGGGAGGTTCAGCATTGTGAAGATGGGGATTCTCTCCCAAAATAATAGATATTTAATAGCATCCTACTCAAAGTTAAAAGGAGTATTCCTTTACCCTGACAAGCTGATTCAATAATTTCTCCAGATTAATTATGTCAGAATAACAAACATTTTTGGACAAGAAAACAAAAAAATATGAATGTGGGTGGGCTAACTCTAATCCTAACTCTGACCCTGACCCTGTGTGCCTTATGTGTATATGTGCATGTGTGTACGTACATTGAAGGTGGCATTTCAAATCAATAACATAACAATGGCATAGCCGATAAATGGTATTTAAATAATGAGGTATTCATCAACCAAAGTTAGATCCTTACCTAGCACCATGCACGAATAAATGGTTTCAGGCAAATAGATATTAAAAATTTAACGAAGTATTTGGGTTGATCACTGGTTTTGTTTGTTTGTTTTGTTTTGTTTGAGACAGGGTCTTGCTCTGTTATAGTCATGGCTCACAGCAGCCTCAATCTCGCAGGCTCAAGTGATCCTTCTGCAGCCTCCTCCCAAGTAACTGATACTACAGGTGTGTGCCACCCCAACCAGCTAATTTTTTTGTTTTTGTGTTTTGGTAGAGGTGAAGTCTTACAATGTTGTTCAGGCTGGTCTCGAATTCCTAGGCTTAATTGATTCTCCTGCCTCAGCCTCCCAAAGTGCTGGGATTACAGACATGGTTCAATACACCCAACCAATCACTGTGTTTTATCCTCCTTCCTTCCTCTGACATCAGTTCATCCCAAAGGATTAATCTAAGGCAAACAGGGTAATCACATTTCCCAGGGAAGAAATTGGGCAAAGATAAGAGAAATTTCTTGGAGCTTTGGAAAAAGACTTTCTTGTTTCTAAGAAGGAATAGAGGAAAATACAGTCCTTTTTTCCTCTGAATTTGTTTGAAGTGTGCATGTGAACCCTGCACCTGCTGATATGTAAATGATAGGAGACTAAAAAGATAAACACCAAAATGTTAGCAGTGCTTGCCTTTACCACGATTTAATTCTACATTGTTTGAACTTTTTATGATGAGAATGTATTCATTAACTAGCTGTGTCAACATTTTCTAAATTGTAATTACGCTATTTTTTATTTCCCTAAATCCTGCTTGTTTTCTTTTTTTAAATATTTGCCTGACATATCACTGTCCCATCCTTTTATTTTCAACCTTTCAGCAACGTTTTATGTTATCTTTAGTACACAGTCCCTGGATTACTTTGTTGTTTTTACTCTAACCGAGAGTCTACCTGTTACGAAAGGGAGTTTAAAAGTGTTGACATTTGTTGTAAAACTGTTACGCCTGGTGTTGCTTCAGTCATCTTATTTTACACTTACGTTTTCTTTGTTTGCTTTCTATTTTGTCTTTTGCTATATGTATGGTATTTTGTTTGCTTTTATCTTCTACAGTTATTTGGAAACTAGACTTCCTGCTTTAAATTCTCTAAGTAGTGACTAAATTATAAACTAATTCTTTTAAAATGTATCAGTCAGGATTCAGTCAGGAAAATGATGGTCCAGGTATTCCAGAAACGAAAGGTTTAATACAGGAACAATGTGTGTTTAATTTAATACACATTGGACAATCAGGTATGCTAAGGTCAGCAAATCCACCATCAAGATCTGGGTCAGGAGGTCTGAAGCATGTAGTTCTCGGGACTCACTGGGCAACCACTGTGAAACTGCAGACTGCCCACTGTTCTCAGGAGGAAAAGCAATTCTCCTTCCAGACTTCTCAAGAGTGTCTCCCCAGGGAAAAAGCTACCCCAGCACCATATAGGGAAGGCAGTTCTAGGAAAGGTAGTCCCAGGCTACTCTTCAGCAATGCAGAATGTTAGTAAAGTGATAAAACCTAGAAGAGCATACTTATCATTTTGTTTTAAAAATGCTAATTTTTCTCCTCTTTACATGGAATGAGGAATCAAATGTTCTTGCTTCCTCAACTATTCTTATTGCTAGTAACTTTTTAACTGAACAAATTAAAATATAATTATCCCTTTTAGTTTATTTTATTTTATTTTTAGAGATAGGGTCTTGCTCTGTTGCGCATGCTAGAGTGCAATGGCATGATTAAGGCTCACTGCAGCCTCAACCTCCTGGTCTCAGTGATCCTCCCATCTCAGCCTCCAAGGCAGCTGAGACTATAGGCCTGTGCCACCACACCTGGTTAATTTCGGTATTTTTTGTAGAGTTGGGGTTTCACCATGTTACTCAAGCTGGTCTGGAATTCCTGGGCTCAAGGGATCCACGTGCCTCTGCCTTCCAAAGTGCTGGGACTACAGGCACACTAGCCTCAGTTTATTTTTATATCAAGTCCCCATAACCACACTGAGAATAATTATCTGTGTGAGTAACTGGTTTTAGTATTAATTTCAGTTCTTTTCTTCTACTTGTCCTAACATCTTACATTGGGCTCATTGCATGATGTTCTAGCAGCATCAGGAAGAATAAATGGGACATACATTTTCTTAGTTCTTGCGTTTTTGAAAATATCTTTCCATTTATATATCGCATAAATTAACAATTTTCCTGATTTTATAGGTAAGAAACTCATGTCTACAGATGACCTTTCTTATTACCTTTTAACACTCATTATTGTGAAAAGAAGGTCTAAAAAATGCCAATATTTGTTTTTGTTTTGTCAATTGCCTCTTTATTTTTTTAAGATTAGATAACTTTTTTTAAGTTGAAAAGGACTTTTGAAGCTGTTGTTTATTTTGGGTAAAATGCATGGAATACCTATTCAATTAGGTTGATTTTGTTTGTAAGGTCAAGATTATTTTCATTTATTGTTGTTTTAGCTTCCCTTCCTCAGTAGAACTAATAAGATAGATTCTGTGCTCTCTTTTCCATATTAGCTATTTCTAATCTCTCATTTATATTTTTATTCTGTTTTCTCTTATAATTTCTCTAATTTATTCTCTCATTAGGGCTGGGCATGGTAGCTCATGCCTATAATCCCAGTACTTTGGAAGGCCAAGGTAGGAAGATTGCTTGAGGCTAGGAGCTTGAGACCAGCCTAGGCAACATAGCAAGATCCCGCCTCCACGAAAAAATAAATAAATAAAAATAGCTAGGTATGGTAGTGTTGGCTATTTTTATTTATTTAGTGTTCCAGCTACTCTGGAGGCTGAGGCAAAAGGATCACTCAAACTCAGGAGTTTCAGGATACAGTGTGCTATGACTGTGCCACTGCACTCAAGCCTAGGCAATAGGGTAAGGCTCTGTCTCTTAAAAATATATATATTTTTAAATCCTCTCATTAATGTACTTTTTCTGCAGTGTTATATTTGTTAATTTTCCACACCCCAAATGGCTGCCAATGTGCACTGCATTTTAAGTCTTATAAAGTCGCTTCTAATGATAATACACATTTAGCTAGCTGTATTTTTAATAAGCCTGTTCCTAGTTAGAAGGATAATTTCAGTAATAGCTGACTAAAAACACAAGGCAAATAGTTCCCCAAAACATTTTTATTTTATACAAAAAAATCTAATTCAGAGGGAGAAAAATCTACGTTTTACTCCAGAACCTTCTCCTCTTTTTCTCCTTCTCTTGAATTACAGCTTATTTTCACAGGCACATGTTAATTCTTTTCACTTTGGGCCTCTTTTCAGATGAGTTATACTCAGGCCAGAGCTGGAGACATGAATGTAATTCACCCAGTTAGAGTTTGGAAAGAGAGAGAATAGTGATTTTCTATTCACTGAATGACCAGTCTTCATATTGCAACATCTATATTTACACATTTTACCTACTCTGAAGACTCTTGGGCTCTGTTAAAGATGGATGCTTCAAAGAAAGACTATCTGTGAAGCACCTAATCCATTAAATACCCACAAATCAAATGGTGAGTTCTGTCCTTGAGAAGAAATTAAAATACCTTGAGTGACTAGAGCTAGAAATTTACTATATACTGCAGTGAGAAATTATGAAAAAGCTCAATGCTGACTGCTGTTTCTCAAGAGGCCAGATGTCAGTTCTGACCCATTGTTATGGAGATTACTTCATTTTCTTCAGAATCTTGAGAACGCACAAATCTTGCTCATACATAGCAAGGATGGGCTGGGGTAGTACAGCGTCTAAATTCTTGAGCCAAATGTGAAAAAGATGTGATTACCCTGGAAGGGATATATGGCCACTTATTCATGCTCCTAGAAATATGAAGAAAGGACAGGAAGGATTGAAAACAAGTGGAATCATTTCCAGGCAGAGACTGAGCCAAGAAAGGGGCCCAGGTCCTCCCCTTTACCCAGAGCTGCCTTCAGCCTTGGCATCCCGTCCCTTGAATCACAGTCATTGTCTGGCTCTAACGCAAACACTGGCTCCATCGTGATTCTGCAGCGGCACAGCCCCAAATGTACTGCTTTCTACCCGCCTGGGGCTCCTTGAGCTTATCCCATTGAGCTGTGACTCAGGCAGTCGGCCAGAAGGGCCTGTATGTAGGGTGGTGCCTGGGGATTTGTGCTGATTGCACAAGAGCGGCTAGGTAAATCCCTCTGCCATCCCATGGGAAATGTCAAATCAGGGGCAAAGTGTGGGTGCTCCGTGTTTGAATCCAAGCATTTGGGTCAGAACGGATGGTGGCGGGAACTTTCCTTCTGACTCATATCTGCCTCTAAGGATACCCGGTTGGGCCTCAGACTGCCTGGAAATTTCTAGAAAAATTCTAAGTTCCACAAGTCAAGTGTCGGAGGAGTTCTCATGAAGTCTAGGGGATGGGGCAGAACAGTCTGAAATATGTGAGGTTCACAGGTGGCTTCATACAATACTTCTCAGGCTTCCTGTACCTTAGACTTATCTACGGAGCCTATAAATAATCATGCAGATTACTAACACACATTCCCTTAGATTCTAATTCGTAGGTCCTGGAGTTAGGATTAGTAATCCACATTTTTATGAGCATTCCAAACTGATTCTAATGCAACAAGGTCACGTAACAAACTCCACTTAGAAAAACACTGATTTATGAAGGTGTTGGCAAAGTAAGCACTTAAATCAATCTGTTATGATAAGTATCTGGGCCAAGAATGAGTTCCTCAGGAATTACAGGAGGATAACTATCAGCAACTTCCACTGGTTGAGCACTGCCTTGTACCTAAGCAGACTTTTTCAGCAACCAGGGTTCTGACAGCCTTTAATCATATGCATTCCTGTAGTTAGGTAAAGCTATCCTAGAGGTCAAGGACGGTAGCAAGTAAAGGGAGGAAACCTTTCTGTTGGGGCCAGACTGATGAGCTCAGTTGGGAAATCCCAGCCACAGAGAGTGAAATAGAGCATTTCCATATCAATCAGTATGTCTGACCACACCTCTCTAAGGGAGACTACCACACAGGCAGCCCCTCATTTCCCGGTGGTCATATTGAGTACCATAAGAAGGTGCTTCCCTAACCACAGCTGATTAGACCAAGGGTGGGTTGAACCCAAGGCAGCCAATTATCCAGTGATATAGGATGTGAACTGGCATGAAAAGATATTAATTAGGCCAATCAGATTACCTCTGTTGGGAATTGGGAAACATGGAGAATTCAAGCCAGTTATCAGTAGGTCACAGTTTATCAAAAGGTCATGTCACAGCAAAAGAAGCTGGGGAAGCCATAGTGAAGTACGCATGTGGAGAGGATGCTGGGCAGGGGGAAGAAGAAAGTGGAGCAGACAAACAGACAGAAATAGAAAGTCAAGAAATTTTGAGAAATAAGAAAGATGGACTGAGCACAGTGGCTCATTCCTGTAGTATCAGCACTTTGGGAAGCCAACACAGGAGGATCACTTGAACCAAGGAGTTCAATACCAGCCTGTGCAACATACTGAGACTTTGTCTCTACAAAAAGTTTTAAAAATTAGCCGTGCATGGCGGCATGCACCTATGGTCCCAGCTCTTTGGGAGGCTGAGGTGAGAGGACTGCTTGAGCTCAGGCAGTCAAGGCTGCAGTGAGTCAAGATCGCACCACTGCACTCCAGCCTGGGTAACAGAGCAAGACCCTGTCTCTAAACAGAAATAAATAAATAAAAGAAAAATAAATAAAATAAATACATAACAGCACCAGGTAAAAGCAGATTATAAATGCTCTCCAGCTCAAGGAACATGTAGCCTTACTTGAGCAAGTGCAAGAGGGTCTCTCTTCCTGGCAATAAAATACCAATAAACAGTGAAATGGAACCAATATTTAATGAGCCTTTATTGTATGCAAGGTACTTGAGGAGCGTTTCATGTATTCTCTAGCATTTTTGCTCACAGTAGCACTAAACATATGCGTTACGTGCCTGCCTGTTGTACATTATGATCTGCTTTTCCTTACTGTAGAGGAAAGAAAAATTAATGGACTGTCTAGCACCTGCCAAATGGTAGCCACTTGTCACATGTGGCTATTAAGCCCTTAAAATGTAGCTAGCGTGCAAAGAGTTGGAACCAACCCAAATGCCCATCAATGATAGACTGGATAGGAAAAATGTGGCACATATACACCATGGAATACTATGCAGCCATAAAAAATGATGAGTTCGTGTCCTTTGTAGGGACATGGACGAACCTGATAACCATTACTCTCAGCAAACTGATACAAGAACAGAAAATCAAACACCGCATGTTCTCACTCATAGGTGGATGTTGAACAATGAGAACACATGCACACATGGAGGGGAGCATCACACACTGGGGTCTGTTGGGGGCTACTAGGGGAGGGAC